>JBBBDQ010001742.1:1407500-1455000 GCA_037127315.1 Ascarosepion bandense | reverse complement strand
GATGTTTACCATTAGATATTTGTAACTATTCACGTGTAGCTGAACCTGGTCATTGGTTAGTTTATGAGGAACTTCTCGACAGCGTATGTTCAAAAAGCCGAGATTATGGATGTGGTGATTCATGGTGATTTGTCAATGAAAAAGTTCTACCGACTATGTACGCCTTCTTGATCTTGGGTGATTCAAGCAACATCTCATATTCCATGATAGAAAGTCTCCTTGACCATCGTTTGTAGTCGAAACTTCCGAAGCTGTTTTGTACCACACGTTTGATTGACAGTGTCTGAAATGTCCAAATTATTAATTTTCCTTTACAGCTGCACTTGCATTTTTCAGTAGGTTGCGTAGAATGGCTCTAATTGCAATATTTCCTAACACATTATCAAATCTGTGGAATAAAGGAAATTAATAGTAACATGTTATATAAGAAAATATAGTATAAGCAATTCAATTACAATTGGGAAATCGTATAAGATAAATAATATAAATGGTCATACAGTTTGCTAAAACTCATCAGTGAAAATCTGAAAAATTTAAGACATTAACTAATATATAGACAGCGAGATAGATGTTGAACAGACTGAGATAGATAGATATTTAAAAAAAAAAACTGAGATTTTTACGCGGATAAATATGAACTGGATACGACAGATAGATAGATAGATAGATAGATAGATAGATAGATAGATAGATAGATATTGCATATATATATATATATATATATATATGGAGAGAGAGGAAGATCGACACACATATAGAGATGTAGATAGATATAAACAAAATGAGATGGAAAGAAGAATAGCAGACAGACAGTTAATAGTCTTATTCAAAGCATTTTCATATTCAAACGTTGATTAAATTATGTACAAAAAGCGTTATTTCATCAAAATATACCTGGCGGCAACAGGTTTTTATCTTTTTACTCAATTAGAGTAAAAAATAACTCTCTACACTAGTTTTCAAACACAACCTAATAGTTTATTCTTCGTCTGTGCATATATATATATATATATATATATATATATATATATATATTCCCTGAGATAGATAGATAGATAGATGGATATTCATTCGACTAATGTAAATTTATAGTTGTTGATTAGGCTGTGATAGATTGATGCTGAATAGACTTAAATAGATACAATGGTAGATAGGTAGATGTTGAACAGACGAAGATAGATAGATAGATAGATAGATAGATAGATAGATAGATAGATAGATAGATAGATAGATAGATAGATTAATTAATTGGTGCTGATACCAAATATATGTTTTTCTGTAGTCAAAATAATTTCTAAATGAAGAGCAAAACTTTTTAAATTTATTAAGTAATTGGAAGGCAAAAAATGACAAAACCTTTAACAGAGATCATAGAATCAGCAAAAAAGTAGATGAAAAATTTGTCAATAGAAATTGAAGTGTCTTTAAGATGTCAGAAAACATAATTTTGGAAGCGTAATAAGCAAGAAAAATGGATTGATCAGGAAGAAATGATTTGCCGAAATTGTCATTGTGAAGCTCATAAGAAATAGAATATATGAACCATTACCTAAAGACATGAAGGTAAACAGACTACAACATTTTCATAAATATTACAATGAGTCTTTTAATTTTTCTGAATAACCCCGTGAAAACTTTTTCCCATCCCCACCTGGTGTATATAATGGGTATTATATATATATATATATATATATATATATATATATATATGTGTGTGTGTGTGTGTGTGTGTGTGTGTGTGTGTGTTTGAGTAATACAAATATATAACATTAGTCACTTAGCTAATTGAATTTATATATTCAGTCCCTTGATTCCAGAGTATCTTAGGTGAATTTTTGTGTGATCATTGAGGTCACTCATCAAAAGGCGTCAATAATTGTCTACCATTTTTTTTATTTTCGTTATTCTCATATTACGTTTAAAAGTGTTAATGTATTTGTCACTGATATTAATTTGATTTTTTTCTTCCCCTTTTATGTATGTTTGTCTACGTGTGGGAGTGTGCGTCTGTGTTTGTGTGCGTTTGTATATTTGCTTGTGTACGTGCGCGTGTATATATATGTGTGAATATGCACATGTGTAGAATGTTATAATTATTATTCCATTATCAGAGACAGGACTTAATTTTAAGCTATTTTCACTTGAATATTCTGGGGTTTTCTAAAGGTTTTTAACATATAGTTGTATTCCGTTTATTTTTTGTATTTCATGTTTAAATATATATTTAAATTATTGATTAAAAAGCAAATTATTGATTAAAATTTGGATGTTTATAGAGAAAAGTAACGAATGCCTTTAATATACTATACATCAAGAAGAAAACACTCTACATTGGTTTAATAAGTGTCTCATTGCTAAATCCGTATATCTCACATGAGTTTGTCTCTAGATTACTTAGAATTGTTTGTTCGGATGTCCTTGTGGCTGTGAACAAGCCGTCAGTCAGTCAGTTAAGTGCCATACGTGATTTACGTTTGGGCAAGCATGTCTCGAAAAAGACATGACTGACTGAGCAGAATATTATCCCGCAGTAGGTTGCCATTGCTTTCTGTGGTAGACTGGTTGCCAACCAAGGCTATAGATCCCTATATCTTGAGGGAGAAAACAGATTAATACCATTCTCAATGGTATTTGCGCGTAAGTGAATGCAGAGAATTTACCTGGAACACGAACTTGGCTCCCTGATTTCTCGTTCCAAGCCGATATTCACTGCAACGCACAACGCAAAACTATAATATCAACAGAGGCATTGCTGACATCTCAACATTTACCACAATAACATGCAAGTTGTGATGAGTAAAATGTCGCCATTTTAATTTATTTTTTCGCACTTGCCCATTTTTTGTTTTAGATTTTGCCAACTGTACAGTATAGAAGGATCAGTTAGGCACTATCTGTAAGAAAATGATTGCTATGAGGCAATTCATAACGCCAGAAATTTGGAAACGCAATGCGATTATGCTCCGGAATCCCTAATGTGAACGTTTCAGACTGTTTGCATGTCTATCTGAGGACAGCGCAGAGGAGCTGGATGTGACTAATAGAGATTAAAAAGGCACGGCAGCACGTAATCGTTCTGATGAGATAATAATTGCCAAATTTGTGTTTACTCAATACTATACTAAAGGATGAGCATTGTGGTGCACTAGATATCGACTCGGAAAGACAAGTCGGGGAGCCGAGTTCAAACTCCAATTGAATTCCTCGCATTCAGTTACGCACAAATACCCTTGGGAAAGGTATTAATCAGTCGCTTCCCTTTTCAAGTACTTAAATTCTTTTACCTGTAATTGGCATTTTGGGCTCCACCGTTTGCTTATAACCTTCGTCTACTGACATGAATTTTCGAAATATCTTATTAAAGAAAACCATTCTCTCTCCGGTAGGATTTGCACCTACGTCTCCAAAGTAAGTGGGAACTACACTAAAATCCTAAATACAAATACTTCACACGAAAACTTTTTTCTACTGTTAAATAGATCTTCTTTTTCGTCTTTATGTACCTTGTTCCTCCAGGACGTAGGCGATCATGGCTTTCCACGTCTCCCTATCACTGGTGGCTCTTAGCACGCTTTTTTCTGTAACGTCTCTCAGCCCCCGTTCTGTCATCCACCTGCTCAGGCCTTTTAAATATGTTATCCACTGCTTTCCTGTGTCTTGTCTCTTTTTCCCTCTATCTGGCTTGTTAGTATCAGGTTCTCCAAGCCCTCCTTCCTCATTACATCTCCCAGGAACTTTAGTTATGTCTACCTGATGCTCAATATTAATTACCTTTTCGTTTCCATCATTTTCAAAAATTCCTCATTGCTCATATGCTCAGTCCACGATATCCGCAGCATCCTTGTGTAGAACTACATTTCAGCTGTTTCAAGTTTTCCCTTCATCTTTGTTGATATTGTCCAACATTTGCTGCCATATTGAAGAACTGACAACACACAGCAATCCAGTACTTTCTTCTTTGTTTCTAGTGAAAGATACCTGTGTCTTAATATTTTACTCAGCTTCTGGAACGTGTCTTTCGCCATGCCAGTTTGCCTTTGGATCTCTGTGTCGCATTTTCCGTCTTTTGTTAGAACACTCCCCAGATATTGAATTTTTGTACCTGCTTAATTTTAACACCCCCCACCTATATTTGGCACTTTGGCCTGCTCTTTTTGCTGATGACCATGCATTCTGTTTTCTTGCAGCTTATTTGTAATCAATTCATGTCACTCTCTTCTGCTATCTTCTGTAGGAAGACCTGCAGTTTCTTTTCCGTGTCTGCAATTAACACTGTGTCGTCTGTGTTTTTTATGTTGTTCAGATTGTGACCTCCGATGACAAAACCTGGCATAACATCTAGGGTCCTCAATATATTCTCACTGTACAAGTTAAATAATCCGATGAAAATACACATCTCTGTCTTACGCCTCTTTCTATCTTTGTATAACTGCTGATTTCGTTACCTGTCTGTATGCGGACAGTTTGCTGCCAGTAGCGGTTTGTAATTACCCTAATGTCTTTCCCAAATATATCGAGCCTGCTGAGCATCTCCAGCAATTCTTAGTGGCGTATTTTGTCGAACGCTTTTGCATAGTCTATAAAGCACATATATAAGTCATTCTTCATTTGTATTGTCTTTTCAGAGAGCATCCTAATTATAAATATGGCGTTCCTTGTCTCAGTTTCTTTGACGAACTCGAACTGTTCTTGTCCTATCTATGGCATGATTCAACTTCTTGCGCATCAGTATTCGGATACATACATCTTCCAAAATTGTTCTAGATATATATTTATATATCAGTATCACATAAAGAGTTGTAGACAAAATTATTCCCTCTTTTTCATAATTACAAATAAAGCTGTAATATCTAAAATCTTTATGGAACTTCATGTGCATTAATTCAGAAATGATAATATAATGGATTTCGAACTATGCACAGTGATTTTTCATTTAATTAGCTAAGGAAAATATTATTAGCCCTCTTTCCTCAATAGCCATTTTCGTAACCCGTTATTTTTATTATAGCATTTAATCGTTTTTGATAGTTCTTTAATGGATCGCTACAAACATTAATCGGCATCTTGCTTTATTCTTTCTTGCTTTCCCTTGTCTCTTCTCCCTCTATCTTTTCCGTGAGCAACAGATTCTCCAGTCCATCTTTTCTCATTATATCTTCCAGAAACTTCAGCTGTCTTTCCCTGATGTTAAGTATCAGTTTCCTTTTCGTGTTCATCCTCTCCAAAACCTCGTCGTTGCTCCTATTATCCTCGGTATCCTTCTGTAGAACCACATTTCGGCTGCTTTAAGTCTTTCCTTCATCTTTAATAAGATTGCCTAGCATTTGCTGCCATATTCAAGGACAAACATTACATAGCAATCCTGTACTCTTTTCCTAGTTTCCAACGAAATTTCCCTGTTTCTCAATATTCTACGCAGCTTCTGGAATGCATATTCGGCCATGGCAATACGCTTTCGTCATCTGTTAGAAAATTTCCCCTGTATTTAAATTACTCTATCTGTTTAATTTCAGTATCCCCGATTTATAATTGGTATTTTGGGCTCCCATTTTTACCGATTACCTGGCATTCAGTTTTCTTGTAGATTATATGTATTACTTTCTTTCCACTTTCCTTAACGACTTCTTGTAGGATGTCAACCGCTTTCTCGAAATAACTACTTAAATAACGCTTTGAGCGAATGATGACAGCTACTAGTAACAGGAAGCACATAACTTTGAACATTGTGGAATAGCTCTTCAAAATCAGAAACAGATTCAGTCAATTAATTGTCATATGTGATACACGCTTTGGGCGATCATATCTCAAAAGAGACATGACTGACTAGGCAGAAGATTATCCCGCGGTAGGCTGCCATTGCTTTCTACGGTAGACTGGTTGCCGACTAATGCTATAGAAACCCAATCTGTCCTATTATTTAACCCATAACTGGAGGGAAGAGATGAATTATTACCTTTCCCAAGGGTATTTGTATGTAAGTGAATGCCATCAATTCAACTGGAATTGGGAAAGGGAAACAGAAGACTGAGTGTTTTGGTGCCCACATACGAGGAATGGACTTTTAATCTTGTTATATGTAATAACTAGCATCACTTTCAAAGTGCAGTTAACGGAAGCAGTTAATAGCAGTTGACGACAGCTACTAGTCAGGCTTGGCCTGGCACTCTCAGCGGACTTCAAGTGGAATGACTACGTCGAATCCTTTGCTAAATCCGCAGCTATGAAAGTCGGCTCTCTGTGCAGGGCCAGGAAATTATTTCCGCCTGAATCTATCCTGCACTAATATAAATCCACCATCTGCCCGTGTATTGAGTACTACTGCCACATCTGGTCGGGTGCCCCTTCTATTCTCCTCGGGGTTCTTGACAAAATACAGCGAAGTATCTGTAATGTGATTGATACCTACTTGGCTGACCGTCTGCAGTATCTCTCTCACCGGTGTGAAGTGGCTTCCCTGTGCCTCTTCTATAAATACTTTCATGGCTTCTGCTCTGGCGAACTTAAATCACTGGTGCCCCCTAGATGTGAATTTACACGAGATACTAGATTGGCAACTAGGTCCCACCCTTTTACAGTGAAACCGATGAAATGTAACCGCAATTTCTACTCCAACAGCGTCTTTCCTCGCACTTCCCACCTGTGGAATTCCTTACCGCATGCTTGCTTCCCCGACGGCTACAACCTCCAGGAGTTTAAATGTAAGGTCAATAGACACCTCCTAACACACTAACTTACACCCACTCTCTCCAACTCTCTCCCTATGTACATCCTAAGTCGTCTACCACCATTCCTACTGACATTCCCCATACCCAATCGCTCTATATAACACCCTGCGCTATAGTGGCAGTGGAATGCCTTGCTTGGGGTGACACGATTAAAAAAAAATAAGCAGCATAATAATACTTTCGGACTTACTTATTTCTATATTAGTTATTATTAACATTTCCTGTGAATATGTTGCTTCTTGTTCTACTAATACACTGTTTTGAACCTACTTTCTTGTTACGTGTCTTACTTCCGGTACAAACCGGTCTCTATAACGAAGTTTCGCCACAACTCCACAGCAAATTGTCGACGAAGATCCAAAACACTGCGAATAGTGGGGAAAGAGGAAAAAACTGAACGGGATGCAAGAAGTTAGAAATATAGCGATTGCTGTTGCATTTAGATTTTTGAAGATTATAGTTACAGGTGGCAAGTGCGAGAATAGAAACCGACCGAATAGCAGTAGTGGCGGTTATATTTTACCATTTTAACGTTAAAAGTTTTACCAATCTAGTAGGAAACTAGACGAAACTTCAGGAAAAAAAACTCTCACCGGAGCAGTTGCAATGAAAATATTTGTAAAACATACAGAGGTTAACCACGTTAAGTCAGTAAAAATTTATTTAATATCGAGGTGCCAAGTCTGGACCACAGACATTGCATTTCCTTCTTTAAAATAAAAAAGAAACAGTTGAAATGGATATGACACATTAGGAAATAAGACTTTTTAAATCTAACACTCACAAGACAATGAAAGCAAAACAGAAAATAGTGATTAACTCGCCTCATGAGCATTTATAAATGTATCACAAAACAATCAAAGGGGATATCTTTAAAAAAAAAATTAAAATACACAAAAGACAGAAAATAATAGTCCATGTTCTAAAGGTGCACAGCACACAAAAGTAAAGAATCCACTATTTCACCAATTTCTGTCATCCAGATTGTGTGAGCGTCTCCTGTCCGTTCAAAATAAACATCGACCCAGCATTCTCGTCAACGATGTCTGGAAGATTTCCCTTCTACTAAGTGATTTGAATGTTTATATAAAATCGTGTATTACGACAGTTTTTCACATTTAAAAAATCGAACGCAACCTCCAGGTTACGCCATAATGGCATTTGGAGGCAGTGAATAACCTCCGCTCAACGAGGTATATTGCGTTTCTTGGAGGCCTGGAGGTATATTCAGCGTAAAATCCGTTCTTGTATATTACTATAACACGAAACGAAACGTTTCGGAAATATTTTTATTATACAGTATCTGTTAACATCCGCAGGCATGAAATTTAGTCAAACCAATCAACACTGGTTATCGAACGAAAGGATCGAAAATATTTTAATTGTTTGTGTGGTAAACTTCTTGAAGACAATCGTTATTCAATCTTCTTGACATTCTCTCTCTCTCTCTTTCTCTCTCTCTGTTTTTCTTTTGCTAAAGTTTACCCAATACTAGGCCCAAAAGCCATAGAGCGTTACTGAATGAGGTGTGAAATATGAAGGCAAAGTTATGAATTAGGATGTGAACATTACGACGATATGGCGGCTAAATAACGGCAGACGCATAATTTACAAGTTTACGATGATACATTTCGGTGAAGCATCCACGTGGGAACCTGTTCCCAAAAATAGCAGTGTTGGCAAAGAACTCTTTACGTGTAACGTACTTTTTGGCGAACGAATAAGCAGGAAATGAGAAAGAGGGCGTAGCAAAACGGTTCCGTTGTAAAAATGTTTGGTTCGGTGGCTCTAAAAAAGGTTGATAATAGTTATGAAAATTGATGAGTCTACCCACAATCCACATTATTTTTGGCTCAAAATAAAATTTCCTCTTGATAACTGACGGAGCAATGTGCATTTACGTCTAGCTTACCAGTTAAATTCGAACGAAACTTTATCCTGATAACAGGTCATAGTGAGGTTAGGTCCATTTGGTACATACCCCCATTTAACCAAATAGTTAGTATTAAGTTATGACAGAGGTTCTTCAATATTTTCGAGAAATACTTCCCTAGAAATAATACTCTTAATAAGAGTTTTAATAAATATGCACTAATTTAAGCTACAGCTGTACTAATAAGTTTGAAAATATTATCAAAAACAAAATAATAAAATTTTAAACCAGTATAAGTCCTAAGTAACAAAAACTATTCTGAAATAAATAATGATAATGTTCCTTAATACATGGAATTTGAGACTTCTGAATGAGTGTCCATTACAAAATAGATGTTTAACTGACTCCATTGTTTGCTGTTCTGAGTATGACGGTAAACTGCATCCGACACGTATTCCTCTGATTGGGAGGTTATGAAGAACATAGAACCACGTCTTAATTGCTGTTGCCTATCACATTCGAATTCTGATTTTTCCTGATATGTAATGGAGAAATGTCCGGTTCTGATGCCACATTCGAATTTCTGTTTGTCCTGGTAACAAACGAAGCAATGCGCAACTACGTCTTGTTTGCCTGCCACATTCGAATTTCGGTTTGTCGTGTTCGTTAAGTGTTAAGTGTTTTATTCGAAATCAGAGTTGGGGAGGGAACGAAAAGCTGAAGAAGAGAGGAAATTTCTTCTTCAATCAATCAGGAAACCCACTTTATCGGATTACTTCCGAACGCATGGAAAGACGGAATTCTTCAGCACACTCCCTTTTGTTGACCATGACTTACAGGCTCCACTGACGCTTCTAGTTCAGCACTTGCTTGCCATTGTGGCTAGCGAGACGCATTTTATACATTCCACAGTTAAAGGCATATAATCCTAGAGAAGTATACGTAAATCATCTGAGCCGATTATATTCTCTGGTGTTTTTCAACCACAAGTAACATTTGTCTTCTTGGTCTATATCACTATGACATCTGATCAAGTCAGGCCGTTCAGTGCAAACATGTTTCTGTCTTTCTCGTTATCTCTTTCACTTCTCTCTCTCTCTGTATATATATATATATATATATATATATATATATATATATATATATATCTATAATAACTAAATAGACTCTGTAAGTATGTAGGCTGTAAATTTATACTAAAATAAGCCTTCAAAAAACCACTAACAAACAGAACCTAATTCCGTTACAATCCTGTGCACTAAGGCGTCGGATAAATGGGGAGAAAAGAAAGAAACCCGCGGCACAAGAACAAAACATTCAATATTCCGCAGCAAAGAAAAAAAAAAACCCAAACGGAACCAAACATAAGAAAAAGTGCTCGATACAAAGTACAAAAGAAAATATACAAAAGTAGAGCAAAGACACACAAAAATCTAAAGCGAGCCAAAACCTACCGCGGTTTCACACTACGGATCGTCAGGGCAGAGCCTTTGCCCTGACGATCCGTAGTGTGAAACCGCGGTAGGTTTTGGCTCGCTTTAGATTTTTGTGTATATATATATGTGTGTGTGTGTGTGTGTGTGTGTGTATATATATATATATATATATATATATATATATATATGAATGCAAATTATCGTAATATATATTACAGTAATATATTTATTATACTAATAATATGATAATAATGGCACATGTAGTTATACGTAAAATTGTATAATTCAACGTGTACCCAGGCGAAATACCAATCTGGAGCAATTATTAATGTATTAGAAGTAATTAGCACAAAACAATAATTACTTTTGGTACATATATGAATGCGTACATACATTCACACACATACACGCTCATTCATACCCACAGACACAGACACAGACACACACATATATATCGCTTCAGTCAGTCAGTCAAGTGCCATACGTGATACACGCTTGGGCGATCATGTCTCGAAAGAGACATGACTTTCTGGGCAGAAGATTATCCCGCAGTAGGTTGCCATTGCTTTCTGCGGTAGACTGGTTGCCGACCAAGGCTATAGAACCCAATCTGTCCTGTTATTTAACCCATAACTGGAAGGAAGAGACGGATTAATACCTTAATACCTTATTTGGACGTAAGTGAATACAATGGATTCAAGTGGAATTCGAACTCGGATCCTCGGTTTCTCGTTCTGAGTCGATATCCACTGTACCACAACGCACATCCCATATATATATATATATATATATATATATATATATATATATATATATATATATATATATATATATATATATATATATATATATATATATATATCGCTTACTTGGTTATATTTATCAACTTTGCATTTAATTTTATTAATTTTTTCATCAACTGAAGGTTTATGGAAATGTAATGTCAAAAATCTAAATACCTGGGAAGTGTTCTAACAGAAGACGGAAAGTGCGATACAGAGATTAAAAGGCGAATTGACAAGACGAATGACGCGTTCCTGAAGGTGACTGAAGTATTAAGACAGGAAGATTTCGCTAGAAACAAAGAAAAGATTACTAGATTGCTAGATTGCTATGTGATGTCTGTTTTTCAATATGGCAGTGAATGCTGGACAATATCATCAAAGTTGAAGGAAAAATTGAAGCAGCTGAAATCTGGTTCTACAGAAGGATTCTTCGGATATCAGGAATCGAGCATGTGAGCAATGATGAGGTTTCGGAAAGGATGGAGAGCTTGGATAACCTTATACTAACAGGCCAGATAGAGGGGAAAAGAGACAAAGTAAAACACCGGATAACATATTTGAAGGGCCTGAGCAGGTGTATGACAGATCAGGGGTTGCGTGATGTAACAGGAGAAAGCTTGCTAAGAGCCACCAGTGATAGGGAGATGTGAAATGCCATGATCACCTATGTCCGGAAAAAACAGAACACATACAAGAAGAATGTAAAAAATGTGCGTTGTGGTTTAACAACGTTATCGGCTCGGAATGGGAAATTGGAAAGTCGTGTTCCATTTTCAGTCGCGTTTGTTGAATTCACTTACGCGTAAATAACATGTGAAAAGAGATGAATCTATCGCATCTCCCTTCGTCTTTGGGCTGAATAGCTGGTCAGATTGTGTTCAGTAGCCTTGCTCGCAACCAGTCTACCGTAGAATGTAATGGCAACCTGCTGCTGCAAAGTCTTCTGCTTCGTCTGTCATCTCTCAGAGTTTGACTGTCAACTAAGTAGTAGTGATTATTCTCATAAATATTATAAATAATGGATTTGTAAAATAGTATTTATAAATATGGACTTTATTATAACCGAGATTTTAGGCTTAAATGATGATATATTTTTCTTTCTGCTCATTTTCCACTTAGAAAACCTTTCGATATATATGTATGTTTATTTAAGAACGATTCTTTTATAATATGTCATGTATCATGCACATTTATAATTCTACCATTTTGACGGATATGCGTTGTGGTGCAGTGGATATCGGCTCGGAAAGAGAAACCGTGGAACAAAGTTCGAATTCCAGTTGAATGCCCAGCATTTACTCACGTGCTAATACCCTTGGAAAAGGTATTAATCGGTCCCTTCTCTTCAGTTATAGGTTAAATAACAGGACAGAATGGGTTCTATATCCTTGGCTGGCAACCAGTCTACCGCATCAAGTATTGGCAAACTGTTGCGGGATAATAATAAAATGTCTGTGGTCTATACAGGGTAGGACTTGGGACCTCGCCCTTAGACAAATCCTAACGAATCTTTCTCCAACGCTGGGGAAGAAGCCGGCTCAACACGACAAGGATGAATGCCGAAAAAGCTACAGGTACTGCTAAGTACAATTCTGCCATCCGCCCGTGCATTTAATACTGCTGTCATATCTGTTCAGGAGGCTTTTCTGGGTTTTCGAGACGATCCAAAAAAATATGCAATGTAGTCGATCCTATCGGTCTGACGCCACGAGATGTGGTTCCCTCTGTCTCTTCTACAAATACTTTCACGTATTCTGCTCCAACAAGCCTTGCTCCTTGATGCTTCCCGCCTACGCGAATTTACTCGAGCTACTAGACTGGTAAAAAGATCACACCTTGCCGCGTGTGGAACTCTCTTCCGTATTCTTGTTTCCCTGATAGCTACAAACTTCAAGAGTTTGAATGTAACGTCAGCTGTCATCTCTTATCTCCTTGACTATCATCCATCTTCTCACTTTACACTTTTTCATTACGCTATTCTCCTTACACCAACATACCCTTCCTCGGATGCGCGTTGTGACGGATGCGCTTTGTGGCTTTGCAGAAACTAGAAATCGGCTAGCCGAGTCGAATTCCAGTCGAATTCTTTGCATTCACTTAGCGCAAATACTATAAGGAAATGTATTAATCCGTCTCTTACATCCAATAATGGGTTAAATAACAAGACAGATTGGGTTCTATATCCTTGGGTAGCAACCAGTCCAGAAAGTAATGGCATACTACTACCATACTACCTAGTCAGTAAGGTCTTTTCGAGACATGATAGTCCAAGCGTGTATCACATATGGCACTTAACTACTTAACCCGTCCATTCTTTACCCATTCTACGACACCTACTGTAACCTGTTCTCTCTCTTCACCCTCCTACTATGTAACCACCGGCTCACCAGATGCAGTTTTGCCTTGCTTGGGGTGAGACGAAAACAAACAACAAGAACAACAACAAAATGTTCTTCTTTATCTAACTCTATATAGATATATATGAGTTGAATAGCTGGATCGGAAGTATTAAAAAACTCTCAAGGCAATATTCATTAAAACACTTGATCCGTCAATTAATAGAATCAACTCTGAATACTGTAGTAATGTTCTAAAAAGTTTACAAAAAGAACAGTTTATTCATGCTTTAATAGGTGCATGACCATGACATTACAACATATAGAAATTTCATTTTGATAGTTTTCACGTTATAATGAATGCTAGGAATTTCTCAACCTTTGTATTTGAAGCAGAAAAATGTAGGGTGATGTTTAGTAACACAGATTTCCGGTTACATGTGTTACCATAACTCACACCACTGAAGATGACCTCGGAAAGAGGTTGCAAGTACTTGTTTACCTTGAAAAATTAATGAAAATAGCACCTGTCAACGTCGCAGCTCATTTCTACCATCTTTAGGTTGTAATCGCGAAAGATTATCCGTGAGTATGAAGGATTTATTAAAAATAAGCAAATATAATGAATGCAATATATTTAATCTGACATGTTTAAATGATAATTAGCTGCCTAAATACACAAAAATAGACACACACATATGCACACACACACAGACACACACGCATATATATATATATATATATATATATATATATATATATTATTAATTAAATTAATAATTAACATTGATATGTTATAATATCACTACAAAAGTAGCTATTTTGTTTCGACACTTTTTGTGTCTTTTCAAGTGATGTTGTTATTTCGAAATGAATGGCTTTAAAAGGTTAAGAACAAGTAAGACCTCTTTCATCAGGGAGGCATTATTGTATGTACAATGTGGACCAATCAGAGTAAAGCAACTATTACTGTTTGTATATATCTATATCTATATATATATATATATATATATATACAAACAGTAATAGTAAGAAAAGAGAAACATAAAAATCATTTGGTACATTCCCCATTTATCTAAATGGGTGGTACAAAGTTATGTCAGAAGTTCCTCAATATTTTCGAGAAATACTTCCCTGAGAATAATACTCTTAATAAGATGTTTAATAAAAGTACACTTAAATTAAGCTACAGTTGTACTAATAAACTTGAAAATATCAAAAAACATAATTAATAAAATTTTAAACCAGTATAAAAACCTAAGTAATAAAACCATTCTAAATTAACTAATGATAATGATCCTAATACATGGAATTTGAGACTTCCGAATGAGTGTCCATTACAAAATAGATGTTAAATGACTCTATTGTTTGCCGTTCTGAGTATGGCGGTAAACTGCATCCGGCACCAAGTGCTCTTACTGGAAGTTTGTGCGAAGCATGGAACCCCTTTCAATTGCTGTTGTTCTCAGGTCTACTCTGACCCGGAGTGGAGCAGCTGTTAGGGTGCCAGTTAAGGGAAAGAGTTTACTCCCCAAACTGAAGTCAAAATACTATGAAAGTATAAAAATACATTTTTAATTGAAATGTATATAAAAAAGACATTTATAGGAAAATATACATTTTGGAAGGAAAAAGATTAGAATAATAAATTTTTGAAGGAAAAAAAATATTGCCATAATAAATTTTTGAAGAGCAAAAATATTACCAGCATTTTAAATACAAATAAGGAGACATCTTCAGTTTTCTAAAATGAAAAATTAAATTAAAAATTTCATCAAAATATGACTAAATCAATCTTCTTATAATAATTGACCATTAAAAAAATATCTAAAACCCCAAAATTTTTGGCATTAAATAACTCAAAGAGGTTAATATTCCGTTAAACAAATCTCAAACTCTCAATTGTTTGCCTATGTACAATTTCTACTAATGAAACCCAAGAGCTAATAACTTTTTTTTTCCACATTGGTAGCACAATGAAAACCTTTAAGTCTAGATAGTACTAACATATATTATCTTTCGCGGACTGAGAAAAGAAATGGCTCAGAAATTTTAAAGATTCCAAAAGCAAAGCTGCTATCTATTAACTACATTTTACTTTGGAGCCAATGAACTGTAAACGCAAATTCTACTCCATCAGCTTCTTTTCTCGCACTTCGCGGCCTTGTAATTCCCTTCCGTTTAATTGCTTTCCCGAGAGCTACAACCTCTAAGAATTGTAAAGTCTTTAGTTATCTTCTATCTCACTAACTAGCATCTTCTCACTCATGCTTCTTTCTTTGTCTACTCTACTCTCATCAGTATTGTCATCCCTCTCTTACCCTCTTCGTGACAACCCCTGTAAGCTATCGCTCTTTTTTCCTCATCAAATGTAATATAATGTAGACAACCCAGTAACTAGCTTATTGTGACCTCTTAAATTCACTCACCCACCTTTACCCTCTAAACTTATTCCGCCATCCAAACTATTGGTTAATCGAGTCTTATCCACAAGAACAGTCTTAATTCTGTCCTTATGACCCCACTTAAGTGTATGAAAATGGATAGCGAATTGGCTATGAATTTAAAAAAATAAACAATTCCCAACAGAAATGACAAACCGTCACCTGACGAAGTAAAATAGTACAGAAAAAATAGCTTTTGTATAATGATGTAAAATATTTTGTTACAAGTACTTATAAAATATATATATATATATATATATATATATATATATATATATATAATTTGGAAACGAGTTATAACGCGACCTAGATTTTTACGATGAGTGCTGTCTTCTGAAAAAAATAATTATTTCAATTCGCCTGAAGACACCACTCATGGTAGAAACCTAGGTCTCGTAATAACTCATTTGCAAATGGAAGATATTAAAAATTCTACGATATGATTGCATTTAACACTTTTTAATACAAATGTTGTATAGTCTAATCTTATTATGACCAGAAACTTAGTAATTAAACAATCAACCAATCAATCAATATATATATGTGTGCATGTGTGTGTTTGTGAGTGCGCGTGCGTGTGTGTTAACTTTTTGTGATCGTCTAAAACAAGTAATGTATGCAACGTCTATAATATGTATATTATATATATTCTACTGGGGATATTTACTTGAAGGGAAGTAAAACTCTGATTTTAAAAACACCACTAGTTTGCGGCCATATCAAAACATGACAAAGGCAATAGAATTAAATCCATGCCGAACATTCAAAGCGGAGCACTTAAGGCGGTTGACTGTAAACACTGAAAAGCTTCCGGGAAATCCTGCAGTCAAGTCGTCTCCAAATGTAATGCAGTGTATTCCTTTTGGTTTTGCCGTTACGGTCGGGACAGGGGTATGTGGTCTGGGCAGAGAACGGTCTTCATATGAGGTCTCTGCACTTGAAGAGGTTACTTCGAGTTTCAGCAACAAAAGACTGAACTTTGACCAAACAGTGTGTTACATTTATCTCGCGACATATACAGAGATGTGTGTTCATCAATTCAAACTCACTCAAGAGAGCAAAGCCCCTAAGACACAAAGCGTTCTTTAGTGGGAATACATAAAAAAAATTCTTAAGGAGAGAGAACAAAAAAAGAAGATGAATAAAAAATGACAGTAGATAACAATATTGCATTCAAATTTTTGAATGTCAATTTTAACCGAGAAACATGGAGCCGAACGCGAGTTAAACGAGCAACAAGTGCGAAAGAAGAAACTCTTACAATTTACAGTTACATCGAGTCAACCTTAAATTGATGAAAGATGGCTGCCAATCTAGTACTGCACTTAAATACATAAAGTCTAGGTATAAACAACATTTGCTAAATGTAACCTTCAAAATGTGTCAGTCTAAATTTTCATTTTACTTTTCAAACATCGGAGCTTTTTCATTATATAGACAAACATTTGTTGGTGTTGAGCCAGGCAAAATTGCATTTTAATATGATCCTGTCGTATAAGTGGCATCATGTTTTAAACAGATAAATGGAATTCGATTGCACCGGAAAAGAACCTACCTATTATTTTTCATTTCTATTTTTATTTTTATTTTTGTACGCATATAAAAATATCAAAAGAAACTCATTTGTTTTGACAGGTCATCCATTTAATGCATTTTATTTCTTTTGAGTGGCATACGAATTCTTGAAAACACACTGAGAACACAGTTCTTTATAATCAGTGAGAAAGAACGAAAAAATTCCTGGAAATTATTCGATTTTATTTTCGGAGTACAACGGTATAATCTAAAATTTAAAATAATAACAAAACGACATAAAAGTAATAAACAAACATGATTTGCTGGTTAAATATTATATGATGGAACTGTTATTCTAGGGAATTAGTGCTACCTTCTCTCTCTCTCTCACTCTCTCTCTCTCTCTCTCTCTCTATATATATATATATATATATATATATAGTCACCTGATGTATGTCTTGTTTCGCTGTATCACAGCACATCAGTATAGTTAAACATCCGATTGCTTCAAGCCAGGATGTAAATCTGGCTGAATTACCATCAGTCGGTGATTTTACCACTAAGCTCTTGTCGCTCGTAAGGAAGGTAGATATTAGCGTTTTATATACACGCTGTAAACACTCGCCAGTAGCCGAGACTGTTCAAATTCTTTATAAAATGAACGATGCGTAATAATGAGCAACAAAAATTTTCGATATTTAAATCTGTTGGATAGCCATTTCTAAGAGGAATTCCTCGCTTCTTCAGCAACGGCTGAAACCAAAACTTTACTTATTCAAATTCAAATGTTTTAAAATTATTTTTTACCGGTAGAAACCCCCCCAAATCATCCATACAAAGGAATGGGGAGGGATTAACAATTTTTGAATGTAAGGAAGTAAGAATGGGAAGGCAGACAGATAGCTCTGTCTCATATTAGAAGACTTACCCCTTCTCCATAAAAGAGCTAAGAGTTTATAATTAAAATTTAGTCATGTCAGAGGGATATAAGTGTTAGGAAGAACGGAAAGGAAAGAAAGGACAAAGGGGTGGTTAACTGGGAAGTAAGCTATGAAAAATTTATCGCTGTAAAACAAAAGTAAACTGCTGACATCAATGTAGAAAATAGATATATGTATATATAAACCAAAGAGTCCAAGCTCCTGTTTGGGATCTTTTAACTGTTACCCATTGATATGCAAAAGACAATGCCACCTGTATTTGTCCCACAAGGGTGAATATTCCCTTGCAAAAAAATTTGAATTTCGTAACAAACATACTGTATATATATGTGTGTGTGTGTGTGTGTGTGTGTGTGTGTGTGTGTGTGAGAGAGAGAGAGAGAGAGAGAGAGAGAGAGTGTGATATATATATATATATGTATTGAGTGATTTATTGTTTAATTACTTAGTTTCTGGTCATAATAAATTTAGAACCAGTGCACATTTGTATAAAATTGTTAAATACAATTATATTGTAGAACTTTTTAATATTTTCCATTTGTAAACGAGTAATATTTTAATATTTTCCATTTGTAAACGACCTATGTTTCTACAACGAGTGGTGTCTTCAGGCGATTTGCAATAACTGATTTTACCGTTTACCACTTTTGTAAAGAAGGCTAACGTAACGGGGATTTTTTTTTGAACGCTCACGCGCAATTTTTAAAATTACACGGAATTATAGCGTTTTCATACATGGTTGTATGGACCTAAGAGGCATTTTTAGTATGGTTACACTTTGTCATAACTGCCGTTCATTTATTCAACAGTTCGCTTTTGTTTGGGAATTGGAGTAGATAGACTTAATTGGAGTAGATAGACTAAATTATCGCCCGGTTCACACTTCACCCACGTCTATTGAACAGGTGTAGAGGCTCATCCCTTGTTCCGTGTTTAGGATGTGGTTTCCGGCTTTTTCTCTTCTAATCTTTTCACACTTACGTAGCCCCCTGCACATCAGTGGCGTTTCCGCCTTGCTCGGGGTGATATGATTTTAAAAAAATAGCATAATCTCTAATTTTTCTTCTTGGCATAGTCTACATATTTTGCCACCGTTGTAAGGCTTGGCTGCTTTTACTATACTCCACGTTATGTCTGGGTTTTTTCCATATATTGATTTTAATTTCCACACGTGGCTAACCAATTCTGTAAAGTGTTTTAAGTTTTCTATTTTGAATGTAGACCTTTGATTGAACCATATATATATATATATATATATATATATATATATGTATATATATATATATATATATATAAAGGTTTAGGAAGCATGACTTCATTCGTTTTAATACGAGGTCATTTTCAGTGAGTCTCTTAGCATAATTCAATTTTTGTGAGTTTTACCCGTCTATTACTTTCCTGTTACCGATCGCGAAATAAATATCATGCGAAAATATACATTATTCTATAATGGCTCTCGGAGGGCAAAAAACACACTTGAAAACACAGAATGAAATAAACAGCTATGAGATCATATGATTCAGCAAAGTCATTCAAAATATTTAAAATCTTGTTATCGTGGCAACTAAGATTTATTTTTGCCATTAAAGACACCGGACTCAGTAGACATGAAAGTGTAATTCTGCTCCGTAAAATTCTGATGTATAAAATGTTTGAGAAAGTTTCTAATAAAATTGTTTTAATGATCACTGACTAAATATTACCACAGCAAACAATGCTAAAAGGATCAACTTTCTCAATGTGATTTTGGACCTGTATACTGGTTATTTGGTAATTACACACCATGCACTAAATATTTATATAATGATAGATATATCAGTAAATAATCTTACCACCATCATGAAATTTTAGATAATTTTCCCAAATCTGTCCACGTTAGATTGTATATCAACTCCTGCAATACGGAAATATTTCATAATAATAAAATTAAATATGTAAAAATTTATAACTAAGCAAAGTTAAGTCATTAGAAAAGAATCAAGGATGATCAAAATAAACAGAAAGACCGTAAGCGTAACATTATATGATTCAGTCCATCTTTTAATCTTAATGTTTAAATAAATATGGGAAGGATATTCATTAGATTAATTCATAAGCACTTTAAACATTCACCAGCACTAAAACATTTTAACATAAATTATGTTTAGATTAGCTATAGCTGCGTTAATAATATCAATAAATCTATATTCAAATATAATAATATTATATTAATTAGATATGTTTAAAAAAAACAACATTAATTAAAAAGATAAATAAATAACTGCAAAAATATGACGAGTTTTTAAACAGTCATTGTATGAGTATCGAGCTAACATATATTTCGGTAATGATGTTCAATCTTATTTTAGTTCCGCTGAAAATCCTTGGGAATTTTTTTTCTTCCATAAAATTAGGAATATAAAATACAAAAACCAGACTGCTTTTTCAAAATATCTGTGACAATTAATGAATAGTGATAAGACTCCTTTTATCAACTGCGATATTACAGCACCAGCCAAATTTTACAACGTAAAAAGAAATAAATGTAATTTATGACTAGCTGAAAACTTGATTATCTTAAGACACTTAAATAACCTTTGATTTTTAAACAAGAGAAATGAATTGATGTTTGCATAAAGGCATAAAGGTAAATATCTACTTATATACGTTCATGCAGAGGGATTTTTAACGTGAATTATCTTTTTAGCGAGAACAAGTAAACCCATTTTATGTTTAATATGAAATATTAACAGCCACGACTCTAAAATAATATATATAAAGCTAAGATCTAATACGTCAAAGTAAACCTTTTTCTCCTTATTCTTTTCTTTTCTTTTCTTTCTCTTTTCTTTTCTCTTTAATACTTTTTTCCATTTTTCTATTTCACTTGACTTCCTCTGGATAAATTTGAAACATTCATTTTTGTATGAATTCAGTCTGACGAGCGGCTGTAGCCGGGAAATATATTATTACCATTGGATTTGTAAAAATATCTAATGTTGTTTTCTGATTATAAAACTCTTTTGAATTTATCAATAAATCTTAATATTGAGCTATCTTTGAAGTTCGTCTGTAGTGGAATTTACCTAACAGATTTCAAGTATTCTACTTTATATATATATATATATATACACATATATATATATATACATACATACATACATACATACATATATATATATATATATATATATGAAGGGAGACCATGGTGAGAAATTACGAGCTATAAAAACAAATAGTTTAATGATATCGCTTAAAGACAGAAAGATGAGATATCAAAAAAGATCAAATGATCCGCTTAAAAAAAGAGAAAAGCCCGTGGTAAGCATTTTATCCGGCAAATCAAATCATGGGAATAAGTCGTAAGAAGACGATTGCAATTAAGGAAACTGTAGGTAATTTTTAGAAAGAGGGTGGAACATAAATAATCCCCATCGTCATAAACATTCACGAAGATACTCAAATAATTCTAATTGCTGGAAATATCTGTGTATGCACAGAGAAGATGAGTTTGACAATATCGTTAAAAAGAGTAAGGTGGTAAGGTGGCAATGTTTCATTTACATATATATATATATATATATATATATATATATATAAGTGAAGTATACCTAGAGAGCCAAAAAAAATCTACCAAGTTTTCAACTATGCGGATCGTCAGGGAATGCTGGGTCAAGATTTCACCTAAGTGGATCGTCAGGGAAGACCCAGCGCCCAGCGTTCACTGACGATCCGCTTAGGGGAAACCTTGGTAGGTTTGTTGGCTCACTAGGCATACTTCACTTATTCTGCTCTACTTATGTATTGAGCGCTTTTTTGTTAGTTGATTACTCGTATCAGTTTTTTTCTTTGGCCTACGTGCTGACTTGATCCGAATCCCTTTGGCTGATGTTCATGTGCTTAGCTCTTTCTTTATTTACAACTATTCCTTCCTTCCACGTAGATACACGGAGAGTTATTCGAAACGAGTATAGTTACAAGTTTGTGTTTATATATATATATATATATATATATATATATATATATATATCGACAAATAGAAAACAAATCTTAAAGAAATTTCCTGAACTTTTATATTTCTTTTAGCGATGAGGACAGTCATATTTCTGTTTTATATATAAATATATGTGTAGGTGACTATAAGTTGAGTAATTTTTAAGACATCAAAAATATTAATGCATCGATATACTGTGTCAGTTAAAGGAGCAACAGAAGCAAAATATCACTACACTACTACTAGGACGAAGGCGATCACGACAATCCACGACTCCTTATCCCTAGTGGCTCTTACCACGCTTTCTCTTGTAACTTTTCGCAACCCCCGTTCTGGCATCCACCTGATCAGTCCTTTCAAATATGTTATCCGCTTCTTTACTCTGTCCCTTTTCCCCTTTATCTGGCCTGTTGTAACAGGTTCTCCAAGCTCTCCATTCTCATTGCATGTCTCAGGAACTTCAGTTGTTTTTTCCTGATGCTCAGTACTAATTTCGTTTTCGTTTCAATTCATCATTGCTCACATGCTTAATCCATGATATCCGCAGGATCCTTCTGTAGAACCACCTTTCAGCTGCTTTAAGTTTTTCCTTCATCTTTGATGATATTCTCCAGAATTCACTACCACATTGAAGAACTGACATCATATAACAATCTAGTACTGTTTGTTTCTAGCGAATATTTTAATACTTTCGTCAGGTTCTGGAAGGCGTCTTTTGCCATGCAAATTCGCCTTCGAATCTCTGTGTTGCACTTTCTGTCTTCTGTTAGAACACTTCCCAGGCATTTATATTTTTGTAGCTGCTTGGTTTTAGTATCCCTCACCTTTATTTGGCATTTAGGGATGCACTTGTTTTTAATTTTTGCTGTATCGTTATAAAAATAATTTTTCATGACATATGTAATAAAGTTTTTTTTCATTATGAATTTACAAATGATATCAACTGATATAGCTCCGCTGATAAATCAATGATTATATATTTAATACAGATTTGTCCAAGAAAGTAATGTTAATTTTACATCACGGCGCCTTTTTCTATGTTAAAATGTGGGTCACTCAGTAAGGTAGTGCATTGATTCATAGTTTGAATTCCTACCATTTTTTTAAAAAATTAATTTTTAATACTTACCAGTATTGTTGGAACACTGCAAGTACCGACATTCATTTTATATGGCAAATTTTATGCATATTTTCACTTAATTATATATATATATATATATATATATATATATATATATATATATATATATATAGCAATCGGAGTCTAACCGTACAGATGAGCTGTGATACGGCGAAACAGATCTGTCAGTGGATGACAATATATATATATATATATATATATATATATATATATATATATATATATCACTCCAAGCAAAACGAAAATACCCCTTGTACGCTATGGGTTCCAGTGAATGAAATTAAAGTAAAATATAGCGTAGAAGGTGGTCAGCGGAAAGGATAAAAATGGACAGATTTCAAGAAGATAGCAGATGGTGGTTGAAGTTGTATTTAGGTTTTTCTTTTAAATTTTAGTTATCAGGGAAGCAAATAAACGGAAGGTATTTCCACAGATGGGAAGTGCGAGAAAATGAACTGTTGGAGAAGAAATGAGGTTTGTATTTATCTATTTCAACTGTAAACTGGTGGGACTTAGATGCCAATCGATTAGCACACTTAAGTTTATATCGTGAAGGCACCAAAGACAAAAGTTTTTCAGAGGAATTGACGTTAAAATATTTGTAAAAGTGATAGAGGGATGCAACGTCAAGTTGCTTAGAAAGTGAGTAAAGTCGAGGTGCCAAGTCAGTATTGATTCTATTACAGAGATGAATAGCACAAAATACAAGAAACACTATTCAAATTGCCATTTTATTTACTTCAGATAATAAACATAAATCTAATAGTAAAATCCAAAAAATAAGAAAAAATATATTAAAACATAATAAATTTTCTGTCCTACATCTAATACTTGTAAAAGTTTGACACTCATCAAAGAATTTCATGCGCCATGTACGTTCTTTGTGCGAAACAATCTAGCTAATCGTTTGAACAGGGGGTTATTTCCAATATAGCCATATCAAGTTGAAACATCAGAACCCATCCGATCCTTAAAGTTAAGAAACGGTGAAACTTGTCAGTACCTAGATGGGTTACCGCTTGGTGATATGACCTTAGATATACGGGTGGTGTAATGGATACCGGCTCGGAATGTGAAATTGGAGACAAAAGTTCCAATTCCAGTCGGATTCACTTCATTCACTTACTTGCAAATACTGTTAGAAAAAGGCATGAATAAAACTTTTCTCCTCCTACTCGTGATTTAAATATTAAAAACTAGCAGTATAGCCCGGCGTTGCTCGAGTGTAATGAAAGCTTTAAAACTAATCCATGGTCCATCTAAAGCGAAACATGAGACTGAAAGAAAAATGAATGGATGTAAGTCAAATTTTGATTTCCTGGTATCGATATGAAATAAGCTTTTTTCGTCGTAAACTGAATTTCAAAGGTTAAATAAGTCCGCTGAGTAAATGGTATCATGGCTGGGACTAAGAACTACAATTATACCTACTTAGAGCCAAACCTGAAGCAAAAACTAAAATAAAAGAACTGAAAAAATTCAGACACAGATGCAGATAAACAGACACACACACAAACATCTTGCCTTTTATATATATATATATATATATATATAATCAATTTTTTGCGCTATTTTTAGAACTGCAACCTTGAAACTTCTGAATATCTTTTCTTATGTCTTTGTCTATGAGTGTATCAAATTTGATTACATCGGACCACTCCTTCTATAACCTGATTTTTTCGATTATCGATTTTCGATATTTATCGGGGGTACCTCGACACAAAATCTAGCTATGAAAACTCGCAGACGCGTATAGTTCAACTGTGTAAATTCTCAAGAAAATCGGTTCAGCCATTTCGAAGTCAATAGGTAACGGATACACACAGGCACACACACACACACACACACACACACACACACACACACACACACACAGTTCCATTTATAAATATGTTTAGATTTAGATTCTGTTAAGAATCTTTTTTTTTAAATGCCTTATAACCGAAAAGTACGTTGTGTCTTTAAATAATCTTAAAATGTTCAAAAGCCGATAAATTGTAGCTCCCTGAATTTTCATTCCTTTTTCGATTATTTTCTGTAAACACGAGCTTTTTCTACAATATTCAATATTTACAAAACAGGTCTCTCTTCGACTAGACGGTGACAGAGAAAGAGCAAAATTTATGGGGATATGTAAGAATGATAATGTTTTACCCTCGATGTATTTTTGCGTGAACATCCGAATTGATCACATGTTTCTGAAATAGTGAAACCTTTCCTTCTAGCATCAACGAGCAGGCTGATTTTAAAGTCACTCAAACTACCTTTCTTTCACATGTTATTACATGAAATTACATTCTTCGGGTTTTCATGACAAAGTTTCCATGCCTATAGCCATTAAATTGCTAACACGTAATTTAGAATTGAATTTGTTCACGTGTATTTAATTAAGTGAACAGTGAGTGTCTATTAGCAAAGATGCCTGTATATGAAGTGACGCTTTGCGAGACTTGTCCTACTTGTCGACATCTTTGACTAAAGTTGCATAAGAAGGAGTGAATTTGTGCCTGATTCTATGAGATGAGATGTTATCATTAGTTACAAGATGGTTATTGTTGTTGTTGTTGTTATTATCATTAGGTGCTTGACGATGTGGTTAACCTACAGAAAATTACAAATTGAACCCTATAATTAATATACAGGCTTATATTTTTCTTGTTCCATTGCCAATATTATCGGATATTTCGTTAGTTCTTATTTAGTTCAACCCAGTAGTGGCTCTCCCTGTTTTCGCAGAGTGTAATTATATACTGCAATTACAAACCATGAATTAAACGCGGAATTTAAACTACATTAAATTGAGAAACAAAGGCATTATACTATTAGGCCAGGTGTTCCCACACTTTTTAGAATCACGACCTACCATTCATGATCATATACATATGGCGAGTCACATAAATTTACAAGGAAAATCATTATAACTTTTAATTATATATTTATATAGTCATGTTTCCTAGTACATCAGTACGGTTAGACATTCGATTTCTTCCAGCCAGAATTGAAACCCGACTGATTATCTTCAGTCTGAGATTCTACCTCTAAGCTATCAGCCAACGGTAGAGGAGCATGTTATATATACAATATATACAAGCATTAGTAGACAAGATGTTCAATCAAATGCTGAGGAACAATGAGTAAATCGCGGTGAGTAGCTACCTTTTTGTAAAGTATATGTATATATATATATAATTATTTATTTCTAGATATCCATGGTAACCTTTTGTCACAAAATTTTAACTTTTGATTGAAATAGAATAGGTGAAGGAGTCGGAGTGTATTATATTTACATATAATAAAAGGATAGCTAGATATATAAATAAGGCCATAAATATTTATAACTAAAAGTTAAAATTCTGCAATCAATTAATAAAACCGGTATACGATGACGAATGATAGAATTGAGAACATGGCCGTCTCTGATTCATTAAACTTGTCAAAACAACATACTGCTTGATACAACAAGGACTCGCAATGAAAGCCCGAGTCTTGAACCATCTGAACAGATAGCGTTTAATCGAAGATAATGCGTAATTCTAGTAAAACTTTTTACGACCTATTAACATTCCGCTTGTAACCCAGTAATGGTCGATGATCCATAGTCTGGGAAAAGTTTGCATTAGGCTATCATTACTCGATGAAGGCTAGATATCACAATGGCAGAAAAGTTGTGGAAGAAAAAGAAGATGCGTAAATAATGTAAACACTTAGTTTTCTATTTGTTTTGTAGATTTAGGACATATGCGATCATGTTTCTCCACAAGTTTCTTTCTCCTGTGACGCTTAGTAGATATCCTCTTTTTACTAAAGCTCTCTTTCTCTTCTCAGTCGTCTATTCACAAAATCTGTCGGGTAATCCACCTCTTCAACAATGGGTTAATTACTATAACCTGTATCACTAAAACCATTATAAAAATACTTTGAATCTAAAAAAAATATTTTCTGTCTTTAAATAACTTGTCAAATGTTGATATGACTTAGAAAATCAATCGATTATATTGTCTAACATTCACTGCCGTATTGAAGAACTTATATCACATAGCAATCTAGTCCGCTCTTCTTTGTATCTAGTGAAAGTTCCCTCTGTATTCGTACTTTCCTCAGATTTTGGAACGCGTCCTTTGCCATGGCAATTCGCATTCGGATCTCTGTGTCGCACTTTCCATCCCATGTTAGAACAATTCCTATGTATTTAAATTTTTGAACTTGCTTGATTCTAGTATCCATTACCTCCATTTTAGGTTGTTCTTTTTGTTGATGATCATACATTCAGTTTTCTTGCAGTTTATTTGTAGTCCGTTTTTGTCACTTTCTTCAGCTACCTTCTGTATTTTTAAAGATTTTATGGAAGTTTACAAAGAAATTATAATAATAAAACCAATCCAGTTCTCTAGAGCACTGTATGCCGCATGCAGGTCAAGTTTTGTAAGCACCGCCTTTTTCATTATTTGTCCAAGAAATATAAGCTCTCTTGTCCTGATTCTGAGTATAAGTGTTCTGATTGTTTCCATATTCTATAAGAGTTCCTTAATCCTTACTCGATCAGTCCATCGAATTTTTAGCAATCTTCTGTAGAACCACATTTCTGCTACCTTTATTTCTTTCTTCTCTCGTGGGGAAATTATTTATTATCATATGAGAGGATTCATATCACATAGCATTACCGATCACATTTCTTCGCTTCTAACAAAATCTTTCCGTTTCTCAGCATCTTATTTAGCTTTCAATTTCTCTTACTCTGGTGCAATAAGTATCATCTCGGTGTCACATTCTCCATCTTCTGCTAAAATGGTTCCCAGAGACTCTGCACCTGTTTGATGTTTATATCTACAATTTGTAACTCTCCTTTTGGGCTTTTTCTTTCTTGATGATCGTATCTTTTGTTTTTTTGTTAGTTCTTTTATTCTGCTTTCTTTATATCACTTGTCACTACCTTCTGTATCCGTAAAAATGTTATGCAACTTTACAGCACACATCGACAGAACAGTCAATGCTAATATTTAAGACAGCGTCTTCAAATACCACAAGAACAAGGTCTGATTCCTCGCTAACTTGACAGTCGCTGTTCAGTGTAATGTATCTTTAAAGGTTTTCAAAACACTATCAGAATAAAAGGATTTTAAAGTAAAAATCTCAAAATTGTAACACGTGAGAACGTCAATAATTCCAGTTGTATTTGAAGCACTCAGATTGATTAGAAAAGGTCCCGATAGACATATTTACGGGATTCCTAGTAGCACATGTCTTAAAGAAATACAACAAATTGTACAAACAAGTACAGCTCACACATGACGAAGTTTTATCTTTGAAAATGTGTGTAAGTTCTGCTTTCCTTTATATTACTTTTATCTGTTTTTATTAGAAGTATGATCAGAATAAAATGTCATGAATTCATATCAGAATTTAGACGTCTGCTTAGGACTCGGAAGGAAACGTGTATACAACAGAAATCATAGCAATACCAATAATAACAACTGCTGTTACACAGGCACGACACTCATCATTTGATAACATAAATGATTTCAGACGTTTATATCGACATGTTTTCTAGGAGAATTAAGACAGACTACAGGAAATATTCCGTTATTAACTCGTTAGTATCTTGACCCTAACTATACGCTCTTATCTTTTTTCATGAGCGGTACGAGTTGGAAGCATTATTTTCTAACGTCGAATGGATTCTGTTTCTTTTCTTTGAATATGTAGAAGCCAAGATAATTTGGGAGTTACATCAAGACAATTGGCAACATTCTAAATCATGGGGTATTTAAGTATATTTGTTACTTGATATGATGGTATTTCTGTCCAGGTTTCACCTGTAAAATTATTTGTTCCATTTAACCAAAACGTGTCGCCATATTGCATACAATTAGCTGTGGTCTATGTCTTGTATGCATTTATCAGTGTGGGTGTCATGAATGTTATACTGGAATTATCATAATTAAGCCCCAGCATCAATTTTCTGGCGTTCTGCTTCTTGAATGAATGAATGAATGAATGAATGAATAATAATAATAATAATAATAATAATAATTATTATTATTATTATTATTATTATTGTTGTTGTTGTTGTTGTTGTTGTTGAGTTGTTTTGGCAAAGTTGTAGTGACTGGTTTGGTCGGAAGTAAGAGACGAAAACATAAGGTAGGTTCAAAACAGTGTATTAGTATAATAAGAACATATGTACATAGTATGTGTTAATATAAACAAATAGAAAATTAGTAAGTCCGAACGATACAGTTATGCTGCTTATTGTCAGTATAATAGCTTGTTTAACTGCGTACTAGCTGTCGTCCATAACTGCGTTCTTAACCAACTTCCTGCAGGTAATTATATAGCAAGAGGAAGAATCCATTCCACATAGGAGAGCACCACAACAATTATCATTATTATTATTGATAAAACTTATTATTCTCTTCAACGTTATAGACACTTTCATATTTCATCATGATAAAACTACAATATAAACAAACCTTCTGTGTCAAATTTTGAACAAGGTAAGTTTAAAATTTTAATAAGATATGGAAATGAGCAGTGATAGAAAAAACAATACAGTCGCACTTTGAAAAATATATCGTGTAAGCGAGAATATCCCATCTAAATTTTAGAATGAATATGGATTAGCAGATCAACCTATAAACCAATATCAGAAAAGCGTTCTAGACTATTTGTCCCAAAACACTTTTTCCCCTCTACAAATGCAGCACTAAAATATATTCGTTCAAGACTTTTACTAGTTTTCAGAAATTCTTAATTGTATACTCTTTTACAAGCCTTCAAAATAGAGTTCACTGAATGTATATTAAAAAGGTTATGAGACTGTCTAGGACTCGCCTATTATTCTCTGCTTTCTCTATTATAATTCTGTTTTATATAATTACGTTTTTGTTTTCTATAAATATAAGGTTCGTTTGATCCTTGGGATTATCTTCAGAATAATATCCAAATATTCTGAAATTTTCGTATTAGTTCTTTTGGTGCGAATGCCAAGTTTTAAAGCATGCATTTCATCGAGAACTGTGCAAACTTATTTGCTACCAAGTTGTAGGTGAATGCTATCACGGGTGTTGTAGTAAAAAAACCAAAATCGGATGATCTGTGACATTAACATCCTAGCCGTCCGCCCATCAACGCGAAGTGAACAGATTATAGTCGTAAACAAGAAACATATGGCTTGCAACTTATATGGGAATATAACAGAGAGTTAACATGAAAAACCTGGCTCAAGATTTGTTCAATGTCAAGAAAACAGAATTTTGATATTTGGCCCATGTGTGATTGTGCCAAATGCACTAGCTTCGTGATTAGATGAATTATAAATCATCATCTAAATACAGGTGAGTGTTCAGATCACAGCAGACAAGCATTTGTTTAGTCTGTGAAAATACTAAGATATCTCTGACAGATTTGAACCGACATTCTTTTTGTCAATCCAACAAGAGCAGCCAGTCATTTGGTGTAAACATACAAAGGCATAAAATATAAATAGCAAAAATGGGAGCATAGCAAACAAAATATATTATGATACACAAAAAATAGAACATACCAAAGAAACAAAGACGTAACATTCCAGACCATTATAACAAATTCACTCATATTTAGGTAGAACTCTTGAAACGTTTCTGAATACACCAAAAGTTTCTAAATTCTAGAAAACTTGTCATTGTTTAATCGGAGAAACTGAAGTGTAAGAAAGCTGGTTAATGTTTCTTTTGTTCGGCCTTGTGTCTTACTTAACCCAACTGCCCACAGCTTACAAATTTTATGTTGAATAATATTCATTAGAAGGGCTTTCATCAGAAGGTTGGTTGTCGGCAGTTGGAATGTGTGGATTAGTGTAAAAGAGTGGAAAAATAAAATATACACTTTGAATGCTAAAATAGAAATTTATTAAAAGAAAAAAATAACAAGAGTTGTAGAAATTAATGTTCAATTATAAACCTTATTAAGAAGTTATGAGTAGAGTTCGTGTTCAATGGTAAAGTTGTTTGTAGTAGTAATTGTTGAGATAGATAAGGAGAAAGAGAGGGAGAGGACAATGTGCGGGTCACTTGAAGTTGAGAGTTACATCTTAGATTTGTGTCAGCAACTTGACTCCTCTGACTGATCCCCTGTGATCGGTTAGAGTTCATCCCTGAATATTTAGTCCAGTCACGTGGGGTGGCTCAGAAACGATTTTTTTTTAAGCTTTTTTTCTTGAAGCTACCTTTTCTCTGACGTATTTGGAATTTTGCGATTTGATGACCAATCAGAATCTAGAGTTGCGCTACAGGTCCGAAAAAGGAATTTGATATTTATTTACTTTTGGTTTATCTCCGTGTGGCCCAGATGGCTAAGACCAGTTTTGGACATTTGCTTTCTGGATCTCTCAGGGTAAATATCCGGTCCCTCGCTTGCTCGGTATCACCACAAAGATACGATGTAGAATAGTAGAATTTTGAAAGGATGTATTCTACCTTGATTTCCAGTGAGAGATGAAAACTATTTTTGTTTTTTCTATGTGATCACATCTCATAAATTGAGAATTCTATCACAATTGATTAATTCGTTTGTTTTTGCGATTAATAATGATTTAGTTATACAAATTCAACTAATTAACACATAGCGGTGGGTGATGGGTTGGTTCAACAGGTTTCGCATCGCTATTTGTACGCAAATCTATATAAAGAACGCGGCTGAAGTTTGAACTCGTCTATCCTATTTCAAATTCCGGGCCGGTAATCACTACACCAACTCCACACTCCTGATATTTTCAAGTGTTCACCAATCTAGATACTCACCAAAATCCACGTTGCTACATTCGGTACTAGAACCGCCGTTTTAACAGGATATGACCGTAATTCAACTAATTAACACATTACAAATCCATTCAAACTTTCCGTAAATTTTCAATATCGTAAAGGTTCCTGCACCACTGAGCATTAAAACCTTATACTCTCTACCGCATGGTCGTTATACGATCATGGCTCTCAACTACTTCCTATCCTTTGTATTTCCTGCCAAATAGTACGTTTTTTCTTATTCCTCCTAAGTCTTGTTCTGTCATCCAGTTACTCAAGCTCACTAAGTGTGTTATGGATTTTTCCCTTTTCTCCCAATTTTCTTCAGTGTGTCTTGTGGGTATCAGATTTTCAACGTTTTCTTTTCTCATTATGGGAAGAAAACTTTTACGTTTTTTTCTGATGTTAAGGTTCGTAGTTCCTCACAAGATCGAATCATGATATCGTCAGCGTACTTCTGTTGCACATATGGATGTGCGCTGTGGTGCATTGGATATCGGCTCGGAACGAGAAATCGGGGAGCCGAGTTCGAATTCCATCCGAGTTTATTGCATTCACTTACGCGCAAATACCCTTGGGAAAGGTGTTAATCCGTCTATTCCTTCCAGTTATGGGTTAAATAACGGGACAGATTGGGTTCTATAGCCTTGGTCGGCAACCAGTCTACCGCAGAAAGCAATGGCAATCTACTGCGGGATAATCTTCTGCCCAGTCAGTCATGTCTATTTCGAGACATGATCGCCCAAGCGTGTATCACGTATGGCACTTAACTGACTGACTTCTGTAGCACGATATTTCTTTTTCTTCAATTCTCGTCGTCATCTTTGAGAGAATTTTCCAGTAGTCACAGGAGGACAGATATTACTAGCTTCACAAACATTATTAAAACTAAAATTTAGGGACATTATGAAGTTCTGACGATTGCCTCCCGCACAGTTTCTTACGTAAACTTTAAGTGCTCTTAATAATTTATTCTTTTCTTAATTGCTTTTGCAAATAATTGAATGTATTTCGTCGCTTACATATAACAAAATATTTTAATCCAAGGATTATAGCTCTGTATAAACATACGGAAAATAATTATCGGTCAGATTTTAAACAATTTTATTGGTTTCTTTCGTGACACAATTTTATTTTTCCACTTTTGAACAAGAACTACACAGGTAATAAAAATGGATTGATCATGATTTGTAAAGAGATTCAAATAGCATTCTTTATTGTAATTGTTTTGAATGTGGACGAAAAGCATTACTGTGAGGCGTGATTTGGGAGTAACAACTCTTTTGAATAATACATTAAAAGGAAAAACCGATTTTTCCCGTTAAAATTTTGCTTGGTTACATTTCTCTGTATTGCAATTGTCTCATTCTTTTTGCTGGAGTAGATAGACTAAACTATCGCCCGGTTCACACTCCACCCACGTCTATTAAACGGGTGAAAAGGCTCATCCCTTGTTTCCTGTTTAGGATGTGGTTTCCGGCTTTCTCTTTTCCAATCTTCTCATTTCCATGGTTTTCCTCCTTTTTCTTTTCAATTGGAGTAGATAGACTAAACTATCGCTCAGTTCACACTCCACCCACGTCTATTGAACGGGTGAAGAGGCTCATCCCTTGTTTCCTGTTTAGGATGTGGTCTCCGGCTTTCTCTTTTCCAATCTTTTCACACTTACGTAGCCCCCTGCACATCAGTGGCGTTACCGCCTTGCTCGGGGTGATATGATTAAAAAAATGTAATGCATGTTTACTAATGGAGTTGGTATGAGAATATTTTGCATATTATATTTTGTAGGATAGTGTTTACATTTAACATTCATTATAACATCTGTCCCATAGCATCACCATCGGTTCCATGATCAGTTGTGGTCGTAGGGTTGCTACGCAACTGATCAGTTTCTCAAAATATCTGCGTTTAAATCTGATTCTGAATTCAAGCATACATTCATCCATGTCATGTCTTGGGAAAATAAATTTGTGAGACAACCTTTCTCCAGGTCAAATTACAGTCGATGCCCTCCAACTTAAAAGTTCACCTTCGTTACGGAGACGTAGCTAATGGTTCCATCAGAAGAACTCCAGTCTAGCAAGCCTTTCGTTTATCAATGCCACATCATCACTGCGGTGATTTCAATTATAGATATAGAGTAAAGTTAACCTTATTGTGCTAAATGTCCTTTGAACCTCCAAGAAGATTCATCAGTCAATTGACTTGTTTTGTCTGAATCCTACTGTATTTGTATCTCCATATCTGGAAGAATCATGTCGCAAAATAGATTTACTTGCTGGTGACCCAACCATGCGGTAGAGAGTATAATGTTATAATGCTCAGTGGTGCAGGAACCATTACGATATTGAAAATTTACGGAAGGTTTGAATGGATTTGTAATGTAATTGACTTACGGTCATATCCGGTTGAAAAGGCGGTTCTAGAACCGAAGGTAGCAACGTGGATCTTGATGAGTATCTAGATTGGTGAACACTTGAAAATATCAGGAGTGTGGAGTTGGTGTAGTGATTACCGGCCCCGAATTGGAAATAGGATAGACGAGTTCAAACTTCAGCCACGTTTTTTATATTGGTTTGCGTACAAATAGCGATGCGAAACCTGTTGAACCAACCCATCACCCATTGCTATGGGTTAATTAGTCGAATTTGTATAACTAAATCAGTATTAATCGCAAAAACAAACGAATTAATCAATTGTGATAGAATTCTCAATTTATGAGATGTGGGCAAACGTTCTAAGCAGACAATGTTTTTCAAACTAGAATGTAGATTTAATGATTACAACTGAGTTGAACGACAGTTTTCAGTACTAATTTAGTCTCTATTGAGAAAAAGTTTGGCGATAGGAAAGAAACACACGCAATATTACATTCAGTTCTCTTTTCATGTTTTTTTTTACCTGCAGCACTTTCAATTATGAAATGGCCCATGGTCTGAAATAAAGTATTCTAATAAAGAATATTAGAATTAGAGGCGTAATATTAGAGTGTCATTCGAGTAATATTCGAACTGATCACTTCGGCGACTATTGCAATCTAAACCCTCCTCTCTGTTTTGTAAGTTCGGTCTTGTCTGTCATTGCAACTATTGTACTGTTCTGTGTATATCCGTTTAGCACCGGATATTGTGCTTCATAATACCGCAGAAAATTCCTCTGTGTATTGTATCCACCTCAGTGATACAACAGTAAAAAATATATATTTGAGTAAGAATACTAGCAATATGTTTTCATAGTAATAAAAAAGAAGAATTGCCACCAATATATCATTTGAAAAGAAGAGAAGAATTACCAAACCTCAGAAGACAATTACGTTTTGACATTACACAAGCCATGAAGAGGTGGTACAGCATTAAACAAAACAAAGCAATAATTATCTGTCATATCTTTTTTAAAATTACTTTTCCTGCTTGCTAATTCTACTTATATATGTTATATTCAAAACAATTTATCATTTGTGGAGTCTTATAGAATTTGTTATTTTATTTGTTAAGTTTTCAGACAAACTCCAATTTTTAGTCTAACCAGTTCATACTTTTACAGTTAAGACACACAATGCTACTTCCATGGAATCGGAACACCATCATTCCCGTCTCTCACTTAGACGATTTTTTTCTAAAGAACAACTGCTTTATGGAACTGACTTGTGCATGCATTCTTCCCCGAATGCTATAATCTTCAAGTCTCGACTATACATTCGTTTCCTTACATTGAGTTTCCTGCTGTGAAAGCCCCGGAGCCATTCCTGGTAGAGTCTTACAAAAAAACAAGTACAGTTTATGAAGATATGTGAGGAGGATAACGGCTACTTAAACACTTAAAAAGGTTATGGGTATTAGTGATCGGGGAACATTCTCTTGGAAATCGTTTCCACAGATATGTGGTTTGCGGAAAAAAGCTTCTTCAGGGAAACTGACCGTGAATGTTAGAACTGATGGAACTAAAGAATGTAGTTCGTCTGAACACGTTACATGATTGTAGTGATATGGCATTACGAGGCTTGCAACAGTTGTGAAGGAGAGTTTGCAAAATATAAAAATAATTTGATGCTTTTTAGATTCTATCGAGAGTGGAAAGTGTGATCTCTTGTATAAATGCACCAGTCTATTTTAAGCCTGATCTGGCTTTTGAAAAGAGAGGGAATAAAATATTGTGTCAGGTACTTTCTGGAGAGGTACAGGAAACTGACTATCGTTCATCTTTTACTGTTGATCGAATGTACGAGTTCAATGTAAGTTCTTGCCTGAGACTGAAACTCAGTAGGCGCTTAAAACACGTGACTGGTAATAGTTCTGGCTCCAATTGGAGATGATGGAATGTAACTAGTATTAAGTTTTGTTTAGGGGGCATTTAATGTAACCAGCCAATTTCCACTCACTGAGATATTAGAGCTAGATCGGGGAAGAGATCAGTTTTTGATCGCTGGTCAAATAGAATTTTAGAGGTGCACCCAAGGTGCACCGTTGTATCATCAGCATAGCTATTCACAAATGATCGAAGTATACTCTTAGGAAGATCATTAATGTAAAGTGTTGGTCCGCAGAGGACGCCTGCGTTGATTGCTAAGGTCTGTCCATTAGCAACTACCTTCGGACATCTACCTGTTAGTAAGGTCTTTATTACTTAGAAGTCTCTTCCAGTGAATCTATAGCTTAAGCTCTTGAGCAGCAATCGTTTGTGTCATTCGTTACAAATGGCCTGTATAAAAGCAAATGTCCTTCACTTGACTGTGACTATATGGAAAATAAATTAATATCTATAATGTGGAACCGTTTTGAATATTCTGACGGGTCTGATGATGCTTTATTTACGCATTGATTGATTGACAGTAAACTCACATATGTTTCAATAAGTTACCTCTGCTAATACGTGGAGAAAACAGCATTGCATAAAGAAGGCTAATAGTTTTCCATAAAAATGTTTATGTTATTATTAAGAGGAAAGATCAAAGTTCTTTTAATACTTTTAATCTTTTATTCATTCTAGCACGTCCGAAATATTGAAAAATACTTAGATTTTTTTGTCAGCAAGTAACCAACTTTTTACCAGAGTTTACTATAGATAATGTAATATTACGAGGCCCAATTTTATCGGTGAAAAAGACATTTTTTTTTTATAAGCGTTTCACCCCGAGCAAAGCATGTCACTGCCACTACTGCGCAGGGGGCTACGTAGAGTGGAGAAAGGCTGATTAAATATAGGAAATGTCAGAGGCTGGGTGATAGGCGGGTAAGGATACTGAGAATGAGGGTTGGGTAGATGAGAATGTTCTGAGAATAGTTGGGAGTTAGTGTGATAGGAGGTGTCAATTGACCCTACATTTAAACACCTGGAGATTGTAACTGTCGGGAAAGCAGACTTGTGGAAGGGGGTTCCACAGGCGGGAAGCGCGAGAGAAGAAGCTGTTGGAGTAGAATTTATGGTTACATCTTATTTGTTTAACTGTAAAAGGGTGGGACCTAGTTGCTAATCTAGTATCTCGTGTAAATTCCTGCTTAGGCGGCACCAATGATCTAAGCTCATCGGAGAAGAAGCCATGAAAGTACTTGTAGAAGAGGCACAGGGAAGCCACACCACGCCGGTGAGAGAGCGGCTGCAGTCGGTCTGCCAAGTCAGTATCAATCACGTTACAGATCCTCCTTTGTATTTTGTCAAGAAGCCCAAGGAGAGCAGCAGGGGCACCCGACCAGATATGGCAGCAATATTCAATACACGGGCGGATGGTAGATTTGTATATGTGCAGAATAGATTCAGGTGGGAAAAATTTCAGGGGCCCTGCACAGGGAGCCGACTTTCATAGCAGAAGATTTGGCAATGGATTCGATATAGTCATTCCCTTTGAGTTCCGCCGAGAGTGTAAGGCCAAGGAGGCGTAGTATTTTACTCTCTGGGAGGCTAGCCTGTCCCATGAATTTAGAAATTCTTACAAAACTTAATCAATTGTTGGATTTTAATAGAACATTCAGATACAGAAATGAATTATTTTTTTAATTATTATTTTTAATCTCTGCTTTTTACACATCTGCTAACCCACATCCACATAATTTCATGAAATTTACAAAAAAAATTCAATTTGTTTTATTAGTTAAACATCTGACACCCAGGGCAAAGTTTGATTCAAGTTTATTTTTAGACGAGCCGCATCTTTCCCCACCATTTTTTAAGTAAGTTTTGGTGTTCTCTTTTGTCCTATTAACAATTTTAATATAGCCAACGTAAGCTTTGAAAATTGTTAGCCGAAAGGTTGCTTTAAATCTCTTCTTCATCTTTAAAGAAATTGCACAACTTTTTTCTACCTTACAGGCGAGCAGATATCACTTAACATTTCAATAATCTTTTCCTTTGACGTCTATTTTGTTTAAAGTAATATATATATATATATATATATATATATATATATATATATATATATATATATATATATACGAACAAAGTTTGATTCAAGTTTATTTTTAGACGAGCTCCATCTTTCCCCCCATTTTTTAAGTAAGTTTTGGTGTTCTCCTTTGTCCTATTATTAACAATTTTAATATAGACAACGTAAGCCTTTGGAAAGTGTTAGCCGAAAGGTTGCTTTAAATCTCTTCTTCATCTTTAAAGAAATTGCACAACTTTTTCTGCCTTACAGGCGAGTAGATATCACTTAACATTTGACGTCTATTTTGTTTAAAGTAATATATATATATATTTATATATATATATATAACTTTTGAAAACTCTAAAACAATTGAGATTTTAATGAATATCATTTCTATTTATATACACTATAGATTTTTTCTTACTGGAAATAGTAAATTTAATCAGCTTTAAATTAAAGCCAAAATGAAAGCTTAAAAAAACTTTTTATTCGGAAAAATTCATGTTAAAACTTAGGTATCGAAAATGAGTGGAAGTGCCGTGTTTAAATATGCATTTAAAGCAGTTTCATTATTCGGTCTGCATAAAATAAAATCATGATTGATTTTCTTATGGCTTTTCAAATCGTTGATTGTTTTTTAAATCCGAAACATAATTCTGGCCGTAGATCGCTTGCGCTATCCGTTATTTCGACCCCCCACCCCAACTACCGAGCGGGATCAACACGCTTTAACTTTAGCGATCAAACGAGCACAAAAATATAAGTATTTGAGAAGTGTTCTTACAAAAGACGAAATGTACAAAAAGTCCTAAGGCGTACTGGGATGACCAAAGGTGCTTTTCAAATGCTAAGCAGAATATTAAAAAACAGAAAAAAAATTCGTTAGAAAGAAAAGATTATTGAACTCTTAATTGATATCTGCTCGCCTGTAAGACAGAAAAAAGTTGTGCAATTTCTATAAAGATGAAGAAGGTAATTGAAGCAACAGAAATGTGGTTCTACAAAAAAATGCTGAGGATACCATATACCGAATATGTGAGTAACGAGGAAGTTTTACAGAAAATGCAAAAAAAGAAAACTTATACGTGGTATCAAGTGAGGCAGTTAAATTTTCTAGAGCACATAATAAGGATGGAAGGAAGGTTTGGAAAATCAAATAGTCACAAGACAGACTGAGGGAGAGAGGAACTCAGAATGCAGCACTTTACACAGACGATGAGCATGAGTAAACAGATGAGAGCACGAGATTTGGGAGAAATAAGAAAAAGACAAAACTTATTAAAAGATACAAGGGACAAGAATTTGTGAAGAACGATGATGGCCTAATACCTGAAGAGAGAGGGCACACGAAGTAAGAAAGAACATCCAACGAGACTAGTGTTTCGTATGATTTGACTGTACGCTGCAAAGATTGTTTAATACAATTGGAGAGAATCCTTATCAATCAACTCTCATAATTGTCAAGTAAAACATACTGTTACAGATTTACAACCAATTTTATATATATATATCTGCGCAATAATTTGTTTAAAGAAATGAAACTTGCATGCCAATTAACCTCGGTAGATTTGAAGTGATATGAATTTAATTTATTTACGTATGCGTTTTATTATTATATTAGATAAAAAAAACTTGCTTGATAGAATTCTCTATAAAAGTTACGACATATATATATATCAACCAGTTGTCATACGTAATATACGCTTAGGCGATCATATCTCCAAAGAGATATGACAGACTGGGAAGAAGAATTTTCCATTGCTTTCTGCGACAGACGGGTTACCACCCAAGGTTATAGAACTCAGTCTTCCCTGCTATATACCAAAAAGCTAGAGGGAGAGGCGACAGATTATTGCCTTTCACAAGAGCATAAGTTAATTCAATGAACTCAACTGAAATTCGAACACAGCTATCTCGTTTCAGGTCGATATTCACTTCGTCACAACGCATATATATATATTGTCCGACAACTTCAATCGTGTCTCCCCAAGCAAAGCATTTTGCTGCCACTGTTGTGCAGGTGCTTACATAGAAGGAATGTTATGAAAAGTTAGAGGTTGCAGAGGATGTTAGGAAGAGAGTAGGAAAAGGAAGTGAGTACTGATGAGAGTGGGGTGGATGTAGAAAAGCATGAGAGAGAGGATGTAACTTAGTGAGACAGAAGGTGACTATTAACTTTATATTTCAATTCTTGGAGATTGTAACTGTCAGGAAAGCAAGTATGCGGGAGAGAATTCCACGGGCGGGAAGTGCAAGAAAAGAAGCTGGTGGAGTAGAATTTGCGTTTTCAATTTAATCGTTTCACAGTAAAAGTGTGCGACCTCGTTACTAATCTTGTGGCTAGAGTAAATTTATATATAGGAGGCACCAGTGAGCTAAGTTCATTGGAGCAGAAGCAGTGAAAGTATTTGTAGAAGAGACAGAGGGAGGCCGCACTCCGTCGGTTATAAAGTGACTGCCTCCTAGCTGCCAAGTCGGGATCGATCACATTACAGATTCTCCGTTGGATTCGGTCGAGGACACCTAAGTGGATAGCAGGAGCAACGGACCAGATATGGCAGCAATACTCAATGCACGGGTGGATGGTAGACTTGTATATGTGCAGAATACTTTGGGACGGGAAAAACTTTCTGGCCCTACACAGAAAACCGACTTCCTTAGCAGAAGGATTTAGCTATGGATTCTATATAGTTATTCCACTTGAGGTTGGGTGCGAGAGTTAACCCGAGGAGGCGAAGTGTTTAGCTTTCAGGCAGAGAAGCCTGATCCATGTTAATGGGCGGAAGGAACGATTATCTGTGGTGGTTATTAGATAGCAGCTTTGTTTTGGAAGCATTGAAATTTACGAGCCATTTCTTACCCCAGTCCACCACGGATTTCAGGTCCTTTTTCGAGGTTTGCTTTTTCAGCCTCGGTAGATTTTTGATCGATACGGGAGTAAACCGTAGTGTCGTCAGCATATATGCACACTTGGGATCTTATTGCATCAGCGAAATCGTTAATATATATAAGTAAAAACGTAGGACCTAGAATAGTGCCTTGAGGGACACCCGCATTCATGTGAGAGTAATAGGTGGTTTGTCCGTTCAATAACATCCTCATTGTACTGTTTGAAAAAAAGGACTGGATTAGGTCAAACAATTGTCTAGTTATACCATAGTCTTGCTGATTGCACAGAAGGACAGCATGCCAGACTCTGTCAAACTCTTTGGAGATGTCAAGGGTCACAGTTCGGGTTTCGCCGTTTTTGTCGAGGGGCTGATGTATATACTCAGTGATGGTTTTGAGCATATCAGTCTTAGACCTGGTGAAGCGGAAACGATACTATTTGTCAGAGAAGTGTCTATGGGATGTGAGATATTGTACCACTTCGGCGTTGATGATGGCTTCGAACAGTTTGCCAGAGTCCGGTAGGAGGCTGATAAGGCGCGATAATTAGCGGAGTCAGAGGGTTCATATATATATATATATATATATATATATATATATATATATATATCTATATATATAAGATTGTTTCGTTCAGGCAGTTATTCATCAACGATCAATACGAGGCAATATTTAAAACTGATTCTTTACACTGGTGAAATAAATTCTTGGATTTCTAACTGCTTAATTATATGTTCAGCTTTCTTCTCAAAATATTTGCTCTGGATAATATACTTTCAGCTCTCTATTTTTATCTAATTGATAATTTATATTAAATAGATGAAACCTTCTGGTTTATCCATTTCACCTTCACCAGTTGTCATTCTCTCTCTCATATATATATATATATATATATATATATAGTCCAAAAAAATCCTTCAGTGTTTATGTTTCTGTCGTATGTGACACGTCGATTTCGTTAGTTACCTGCTTACAAGTCTACGTATTGTTCGACAGCCAGCATCTCCGGACAGAGCAACAGAAACATTTGCTGAGGTTTTAGCCTATGTCTTTCGTCTTTTTACCGGTCAATACGACTAATTTAGAAAATTTCTGATGCCAATCTGGCGCAAATATCTCCAGTTGTTTCTATCCAGAGCAACAAATTGAAATCATTATGAGGCAAATTCACAGTTTAGTGGCTACTCTTTAGCTTTTCTTTATACCTGAGTTACGGCCGTCAAAATCTGGGTACACAGGAGGGCCTTAGATATTCTGCTGTCATTCATCCTTGCAGCATGAACCGTCCAGCAAAATTATGATTGCATCAGAAATCTCTCAATGTTGCATTTTACGAGAATATCGGCACTGGACAAACACATCTATATATATGCACACAGAAAAAATATATATACACAGATTATATATATATATATATATATATATATATATATATATATATATATAGATTATATATATATATACTCAAAACTTAATAATGATTATGGTGATTAATATATAATGAAATAATTGGCTTTTCTTCTAGCGTTGGTAGTATTTGAACTGACCATATCTGGCTACAAATCTAAACTATTCTTATGGATTATATATATATATACTCAAAACTTAATAATGATTATGGTGATTAATATATAATGAAATAATTGGCTTTTCTTCTAGCGTTGGTAGTATTTGAACTGACCATATCTGGCTACAAATCTAAACTATTCTTATGGACTTACAGCTGCATCACGTCGAAGTTAAGCAACATTACACTTGGTCAGTAGTTCGATGGTTAACCACTTGGAAATATCAGGTGCTATAAACTTGTACTGCGTATTATATAACAACTTGGATTCGGAAGTCGATTTCATTATATTCACTTTCACGCAAATACCCGAAAATTATGAATTCACTTCTTTTCCCCCAGCTAAGAGTTAATTAGTCAGTTTTTAAAAGTAAATTATTATTATCTGTAAACAAATAAATCAACTGATTCTTTTATCTGCTTGCTCCCTTTAACTTCACGCTATTATGTAAATGTGGCTAAATTGTAATTAAATATTTCTGGCGAATGAAATATATTAAGAGGTAATTTTTGAATTTCGAATTAAGTACACTTTTCTAAAAAGCTTCAGCTCCTAAGAAGCTACTCTCTCAATCACCCCATTGTTAATCTGTTCACGTATATGGTCAACCGTTATCTTCGCTACATATGTCCATAAACTGTGCCACTTAATCTGTTATACTCTATATCGAGTAATTCTTAGACCTAACATAGAGTGAACATCAGTGTAAAAATAACGAAAGTTTTATTATAAATATAAAAAGAACTTTTAAACAATAAATTTAGTGTCTACTGTTTTCATATACGAGAACGAGAGTTTGGTTCCTGTGTCTACATTACAAACTTTTTTATGTTTCTCATTGACACGCGATATTATGAATGAGTTTTCAGTGATCACGAATTAGCAAGGGGCAAAATGTAAGCAACAGTATGAATATATAGATATGCCTTGGAGTATTTGAAAGAAACATTTACGTATAATAGGTTTTATTATTGTGTTGCTTTCATTTTGGTAAAAACAAATGCCAATAAAACAAAGTAAATGAAGTAAGATTAAAGGAGATCAGAACTTGAAAGAAAAGAAAATTGTAGAAAGAGAAAAAATAAAAGTGTAATAGAAGGGAAAGAGATCAAAACAGTGGATTGTTAAAAAAAGAATAAGAAAGTGAAGAAGAAGAAGAAGAAGAAAAAGAAGAAGAAGAAGAAGAAGAAGAAGAAGTGAAGAAGAAGAAAAAAATGACGATAAAAAGAAAACGAAAAAGAACGAAACAGAAGAGGTAGAAAAAACAAAATTCAAGTGTGTGAAGAGAGAGAATGTAGCAGATTATATTGGCTACAGGAAGAAGGTAATAAATAAAAAATCTAGAACATATTATTATTATTATTATTATTAATATTGCAATAATAATAATAACAGGAAAGTGTCGTCTGTCTGTGGTCTTTGTCGTGACAAGACAGGAAAAATTAATGTAACTGGGTATTCAAAACTTACAATGCAAATAACATTAATCATGACGACAATAATAATAATAATAATAATAATAATAATAATAGTAATAATAATTGACTGACGTAACTCTTTTACTATTTTTAAACAATAAAGTGAAAAAACGCGTTTTAAAAAATAAAGAGAGAAACGAAAATCAAAATGTTTGATATTGTCGGACTGTTTTTGCTTTTCTTTTTCTTATTTATATCGCGTTCCCCACTTAATTGTTAATAATATAAACAAAAACAACAACAACAACAATAATAATAATCATAATAATAATAATAATAATAAGAAGAAAAGAACAACAACAACAACAAAAACAAGAACAAGGACAAGAACAAGAAAGATTATGAGAAGAAAAGATGGACAATATCAAAACTACATTACAAATATCAAAAAAGAAAAGAACAAGATGACAAATTTGGAATAGAATTCAAGAAAAGAAGGTTAAAAATAAGAAAAAAAAAGAATAAGAATTCAAAGTTGACGAATATGAACTTTTAGAAAACGATGAATACGAGGAAACACGCGAAAAATAAGGAAAAATGAAATCATAAACTCTTTAAAGAACATGATTTAAACTCGAAGCCGAAGAAATAACAAAAAAAAAGTTTAATGCTAAGGGTAAGCTTCCAAAGAATAATCGTCCGTTAACCTGCTGGCCAAACATTAATGTGACTGCTTCGATCTGCATCTTTCACCAAATAAATGTTTAGAGAAACTGCGGCGGCGAAAGCAAAAGCGCTCTCCGTTGTCGGCGGAGAGTGTACAACGGTAGTATCTGTTGAGACGTTCTTAGTCGTTAGAGCAACATCAAGAGAAACAGCAGCAGCAGCAGTCATAGCAGCAGCGGCGGCGGGAACGGCGGCAGTAGGCAAGGAACCACACCAAGGCAGATGTAACGTCAGTCTCCACCTTCGCGTATGGCCGAAAGGATGTTCTTCTACTCCGATGTGAAAGATGAGTCGCGTGGAGTATAGATGTTTGCACGCAAAGTCACTACTACCACCAATTCCACCACGACCACCGCCTCGATAACTGTTTCACTTACCATAATTTTTGTCAGTAGTTGTATTGAGGGTGGATCTGCATCAATTGGTGCATACAGAGGAAAAAATTACAGATATAAAACGTATTGCAATGTTAATATTTAAATATAAAAATATACTAACATGTGTTTGTCGTTATGTGTAAGTATACAGCACAAAACTGGTTGAATAAGGATTGAATTTGAGCGAAAAAAAAAATTAACAGAAGAGAAACAAACACATCGGATGAAAAGAACGAAAAGAGTTTTAAGAAAAGATACTTAGAAAAAAACACATAATTAAAGAGAAAAAATGCAAAAAGTAAAAAGCATATATTTAATTTATCTTTGTTTTTAATTTACGAAATTTAAATGATATATTTTTGGGAGGATAATTAGGTAGAACACATTTTTTTTCGCGGTTAAACTGATGTATACCATTTAGGTTGGTGTTAAACTTAAAAATTATAATTATAAAAGTACCTTAAAATAATTATAGCTCACTTGTTTAAATGTACAGGAAGTTTGATTCGTTTGTTTAAATAACGGTAATTTAGATAAAAAAATGTAAGTGTTGGATCGAAATTTAAATCAAAATATATGTATGACTAAAGATATAAATTATTCATTGAATTGCTTTTTTATATGCATCAGTAACATTTATTTTCGAAAAGCGAATATTTTAATTAGAAATATTTTGCCAACTTTCAACAACACGATTGTAAAAAATAAAGTAATTTTTATTCTAAAAATTATCTCAATGTTTCATGAAGATTTGCTTATAAATATGGTTGTTATGCAATATGTTAAAAGGTACCATATAGACTTTAAATTTACTATATAAAACAAACTTAAACTAAAATCGAAATATTTTCACTATCATCGTAACATGAATATGCTAATTTAACTAGTAAATTCTTAGAAAAAAGTATCTCTAATCTGCTACCGTATGTAACGGCGACTTACAGCTTTCCACTGGAATGGTATAATTAAAAAAATCAGTACCTTTCGTTGTTTTATGAACAGTTGTTCACGCATTCCAACGCAGTTTATTTCCTTACAGAAGGTGTAAAGCGATTGTGCCCACATCTTCGCATATACTGATAGTTTGCGTGCGCTTTACTAATTAATTTCTTTGTAGCCGTGAATCTATATCCATCAATAAAACTGTTTTTTTACGTTAATAGTTATATAACAACTTTCAATTAAAACATCTCTTTACGTATTTCCAAACTTAGAATATATTTTTTCCGTTTATTTCTCTGTATTTTAGAAAATACGTCTTCATGCGCGTCTGTGCGTGGAGGGTTTTAAGGGATTATTAATATATTAATATATTCGTAATTGTATAAATATATGAATATGAAAACAGAAAAGCATATATGAGTAAGAGATGTAAATTGAATCTTATTAGATAAGTGAATGGGACGGAATAAAAATTAACAGTAAACGAGTAAGCACTTAAAAATAAATATAGATTATTTAATAAGCCTATTTGTATTACAAGGTCAGTCACCTGTGATGACGTAAAAAAGTTTAGTAAAAAGAGAAAAAAATAGTAAGAAAAATTAGAAAGAAAAAATATACATGATTGAATTTAATAAAAACTAGAGAGAAAAACAAAAATAAAAAGAATACTTCATTTATGAAATAGGTTTATTAATTTTCCATGAAATTGTTTTATTAAAAAATAAATAAAAAGTATTTCTAAAAATATATAAAAGTTTTAGTAACAAAATTTGGTAACTATGGCGTCTGTTCGGTATTTTTTCATTGTAACAGTTTTTATTAATATCTGTGCAAAAATTGAAACGAAACGTGTAAATATTGTGGTAATATTACCCGAAGATGAGAAACGACTTTTCTGTCTGAAGAGAGTATTACCTGCTGTTAATCTGGCCATTAGCAAATTACCCAAAATTTCAAATCTGACATTCTCCGTCAAATCTGGCGACACTAGGTGCTCAATCGCACATGGTATCAAAGCGGCCATCGACCTTTACATGCAATCTCGTATCGATGTTTTCTTCGGACCCGTTTGTGATTTCGCCGCCGGACCATTGGTCCGACAGGTGAGATTTTGGAATATACCTGTGATATCTGCCGGCGCTATGGCACGGGATTTTTCAGTAAGTCGGATGACGTCATACCCGACCCTGACACGAATTGGCCCAGTTAACTTTGATAGTCTGTTTATGTTTTTCCTTCGGCTTTTCCAACTTTATGAATGGGGTCGCTTCAT
>JBBBDQ010001742.1:1395000-1402500 GCA_037127315.1 Ascarosepion bandense | reverse complement strand
TCCTAGAAATTACAACGGTTTTTTTCTGATTCAAAGCATAAGTATAATTTTTGGTTTCCATTTTACCTAACACATAGTTGTTGCTAAAGTCCATGGTTTTTTAGCATATTTTGGAAGGAGCATATTTCTATTGCTACAAGTTTCTCTTTCATCTGAGAGTAACTTGTCTATCATTTACAGCCATCGATATATGAAGATTAACAGAAAAGATATTTCGAAAATTTTCACATACACACACACACACACACACACACACACACACACACACATATATATATATATATATATATATATATGAAGATTAATGAAAAAATATTGAACATTTTCGTAAAATTTGTACTCTTTGGCATAGCGACATTACAGGACAAAACTTTATGGAAGCCTCGTCTATACGTTTTTCGTCCCAACACCCTTTTACAAAATGCGAATATAAAATGAACTAACGTTAGAATACTTTTGTTTATATATATATATATATATATATATATATGTGTGTGTGTTTTCGAAATCTTTTTCATTCATCTTCACACAAATATATATATATATATTGTCATCTGCAGACAGATCTGTTTCGCTGTATCACAGCACATTAGTACGGTTAGACTCCGATTGCTACATAACCCAGGCTCGAAAACCGACGAATTGGCCTCAGTCGGCGACTCTATCCCTGGGCCACGGGGCGCTCCGTGGAAGAAGGCAGTCTTTTAGTGCATATCATATTACGCGCCCAATAGCTAGAGTGATCAAATTCATTTTTACTGAATGAGCGATGCGTACACTCTAGAGTAGCTACTGTTTTTCAAAATCTACCTTTCTTCTAGAGTGCTCAATCAGGGTGCTAGAGCGTATATATATATAAATTTTCGAAATCTTTTTCATGAATCTTCACACAAATATATATATTTGTTTTTTTTTTGTGAAAATGTGTTGTTTTTATCGATATCAGAGACATCAGCTAATTTCTTTTAGATAAAAAAATGATTAACATATATTGTAACTGACAGTTTTTGACTTTTTTAACCAATCATAATTTGATCTGAAGAACAAATTGAGGAGTGAAAATGAAACTTAGAAATGATACCAAAGACAACTCAATCCATCTTTTTGTGTGCGCGTGGGCGTGTACAAGTTGCGATGGATGAATTCTCGTTGATATAATGGTACAATGAAAAATATTACCGTCATCTCATTCTACCAAAATTACGCATTAATATTTTGAAATGCTAAAGAAGAAATCTATTCAATGAAATCGGCATTGGATTCAACCACAGCCTCAAAGCGTCTTCTGAATCTTCTGCATCTCTTCTGTTGGTGAATGATGCAATAATCTTTGCCTTCGGTTTTTCTTTGGTTTTACAAAGAGTTTTGTTGGCTTCTTGCTAAAATGCGCCCCGCACATGATAATCAAAAGATTACAGTTTGGGGAGGAAGGCGACCAGTTTTAGGGGGTGATGTCATCGCAGAAATGTTTAGACAGTCATGACTGCGTTCTCCTAATTGATTGGCGTTATGAAGAGTCCAGTTGATCGACACATGATCATCCAGCAACCACCCTCTTGATCCAAAACAACACTACATACTTAAATCGTGTCGAGTTTGAGTCATTCACTCAAACAATCTGAGTTATTTTCTTATTAGGACGATCAGAATGATATTTCCCAGCTGTCGTACCCTGGTAATCACCATTAGACTCACCCAACTCTTTCCGAATCCTCGACACAATACTTATATACCAACGCACCCGGTATATCTATCTATCTATATATATATATATATATATATATATATATATATATATATATATTTTATAAGCGTTTCACCCCGAGCAAGGCATGTCACTGCCACTACTGTGCAGGGGGCTACGTAGAGTGGAGAAAGGCTGATTAAATATAGGAAATGACAGAGGATGGGTGATAGGCGGGTAAGGATACCGAGAATGAGGGTTGGGTAGATGTGAGTGTTGTGAGAATAGTTGGGAGTTAGTGTGATAGGAGGTATCTATTGACCCTACATTTAAACACCTGGAGATTGTAACTGTCGGGAAAGCAGACTTGTGGAAGGGAGTTCCACAGGCGGGAAGCGTGAGAAAAGAAGCTGTTGGAGTAGAATTTACGGTTACATCTTATTTGTTTAACTGTAAAAGGGTGGGACCTAGTTGCTAATCTAGTATCTCGTGTAAATTCCTGCTTAGGCGGCACCAGTGATCTAAGCTCATCGGAGCAGAAGACATGAAAGTACTTGTAGAAGAGGCACAGGGAAGCCACATCACGCCGGTGTGAGAGCGGCTGCAGCCGGTCTGCCAAGTCAGTATCAACCACGTTACAGATCCTCCTTTGTATTTTGTCAAGAAGCCCAAGGAGAGCAGCAGGGGCACCCGACCAGATATGGCAGCAATATTCAATACACGGGCGGATGGTAGATTTGTATATGTGCAGAATAGTTTCTGGTGGGAAAAATTTCCGGGCCCTGCACAGGGAGCCCACTTTCATAGCAGCAGATTTGGCAATGGATTCAATATAGTGATTCCATTTGAGGTCCGCCGAGAGTGTAAGGCCAAGGAGGCGTAGTATTTTACTCTCTGGGAGGCTAGCCTGTCCCATGCTAATGGGAGGTAGATGCGATTGTCTATGGTGGTTAGTTGATAACAGCTTTGTTTTGGAGGCATTGAAATTTACCAACCATTCCCTACCCCAGGTCACTACGGATTGGAGGTCCCTTTCAAGTTCGGCAGCGAGGTTCACTTTGTCGTCCAGACCTGGTTTCTGATCGATGCGGGAGTAGATTGTTGTGTCATCGGCATACATGCCAACTTGGGATCTAATGGTGTCGGGGAGATCATTAATGTAGATCAGAAATAGCGTGGGACCTAGGATAGAACCTTGAGGGACGCCCGCGTTCGTCTGGTAGTTTTGGGAGGCATGCCCATTTAATACCACCTTTAATGTGCGGTTAGAGAGGAAGGACTGGATGAGGTCAAACAGATGTCCAGTTATCCCATAGCTCCGCAGTTTGCACAAGAGGCCAGCATGCCAGACCCTGTCGAATGCTTTGGAGATATCCAAGGCAACGGTTCGGGCTTCACCATTATTGTCGAGTGCCTGGTATATGTACTCGGTAATGGTCGTTAGCATATCAGCAGTAGACCTGGTGAAGCGAAACCCATACTGTTTGTCAGAGAGAAGCCCGTTGGTCATGAGATGCTGAATCACCTCGGCGTTGATAATGGCTTCGAAAACTTTGCCAAAGATTGGAAGGAGACTAATAGGACGGTAATTGGCGGGATCTGAGGGTTCACCAGAATTCTTAAATATAGGTACTACGCAGGAGGACTTCCAACAGGCAGGAAAGCAGGAAGCAGATAGGCAGAGGTTATAGAGTTTAGAGAGGACAGAGGAGAGTTCTGGGGCACATTTCTTCAGTACTATGACTGGGATTCCGTCACCGCCGCTCGCTTTGTGTGGGTCAAGTTGCGCAATTATCTTGGCGACCAGCGAGGGTGAAATGTGGACGTTATTTAGTTGAGCCTTAGTTCTGGGTGGGAAGTCTGGTGTAGGTATTCCTAACGAGTCCAGTGTGGAATTGGTTGAGAATCTACGGGCAAAGCATTCAGCCTTGTCGGCTGGATATTAATTATTATATATATATATATATATATATATATATATATATATATATATATATATATATTATTATTATATATATTAATTGACGTTCATCTTAATTTTTATGTACATATATATATATATATATATATATATAGAAGATACTCTGTATTTGCGATAGAAGCGAATTCGAAATTTTAAAAATATAGAAATTAAGATGAACGTTAAAATTAATATAATGAGTATTCATATATATATATATATATATATATTCACTCTCTTCACACTAGTATTCCAATCCTTTTCTTGCTCATTCACTGAGACCCCTTCTAACCGGTTCCTCTTTCTCTTCTTTCTTCTATGTAACTTTTCACTCTCCTCTTAATTAGCCCCCTTTGCACCAGTGGTAGTACTTTCTTGCTTGGGGTGAAACGATTAATAAAATATTGAAAACGAATATGGTGAAAACAGCTCTAAAACTGTAAACAGTGTAAATATTTACAATACCTCATGTCAGAAATATAATAATTTTTTTTTTAGTTAAACAGTTCAATACTTAATATATCAATGCACTATATCAAGTGTAACTATGCATGTTTAACACGAAAACTGTTAGAAAATTATCGTTTTTTTTGTTTTAGCTTCAAGATATTTTATTAATATGCGAATGAATTTTGACTTGCTTGTTACACTCGAACTATTTACAGTAATGTTTTTATTGATGTGTGGTTTTCTCATTTAGCACGTGATGAGTGGTTTTCTGATATACTACAATAATTGTCCAATCTATTTTTTTAATATATACAATATATAGTTCTATTTATACTTTCAATTACATACAGAATTTCATGGGTCGTAAGATTGAGAGAATCTTAATATTGTGTAAAGCCATTTATAAAATTATCCAAAGAAGAATCTGCAACGTTATGGGTTCAGATCTGTCATCTAGCCTGCTATTATTTTTTCGACATCTGTAACGCAATTTTTCTTGTCACTCTTACATAAACATGTTCATTTTAATTCTCATGAGCTTCTCTTTTTATTACAGCGACTTCACGAATTTAAGATAGACAACTAGGTAGCCTCACTTTCTTTTGATATAACCGCAGGTCCTATTCCAAGTGTTTCTTCACTCCCAGTTTTCATCTGTGCAACTCTCCTATAGCTTTCCTGTCAACTGTGATCTTTAAAAACCTCAAAGACAACATCAGTTATCATATTCTCTCTCATTGAATCCTGTTCGAACTCCTCAAAAACGAATTTATCAGTTACACGTTGAGTAACCGAAGTGGCTTTACCAGCTTGTTGGGACTGAAATCAATAAAACAATATGAGATGTAGGAACAAATCTTTTAAAATTGAGAAAAATTTATGCAATATTCACTGAAAAATTTAAAATATATGTGATTCATTCATTCGTTAATTGTAGGTTATCAAACTTTTGAAGGTTATTTAGAGTCAGAAAATATATATCTTTAGAATGTAACATTTTTTGTGTCGGTAATAAAGATTTAGTGATACAATTCTTAAAAAATACCCCTTAACTGGGAGAGAAGGTGTGGATTGAAGCTTTCCCCAAGTGTTTTTGTGCGAAAGTCAATATAACGAACGCAACTTGAATTGGAAATCGGTTCCATTACATTACCCTCACACCGAAGCACACATTAACCTGGGATTCCAGAACGGTCACCTATTTAAGCTCAACTTAGTTTAACTTAAGTAATTGTAAAGAAACAGTTGTTTAACGTGTCTGTAAGCCTAAAATGTATATTGGTATCGTTGGTAATATAAGATCAAGAACAGAGTAGTATTAAGTATATCAACAAGAAAGTTGCGAGAAATAATAATAAAAAAAGTAATAAGTAAGAAAATTAGGTTGATCAATTATTTAAAGAATATTTGCTCAAAGTAATTAGAAATATGTGAATGTGCGTTGTGGTGCAATGGATATCGGCTTGGAACGAGAAATCGGGGAGCCGAGTTCGAATTGCTGTTCAAATCCTTGCATTCACCTACGCACAAATACCCTTGGGAAAGGTATTAATCTGTCTCTTCCCTCCAGTTATGGAGTAAATAACAGGAAAGATTGAGTTCTATAGCCTTCGCTGGCAACCAATCTATTGCAGAAAGTAATGGCAACCGACTGCGGGATTATCATCTGCCTGGTCCGCCATGTTTGTTTCGAGATATGATCGCTCAAGCGTGTATCACGTATGGCACGGAACTGACTGACTGAATTTGAAATATAAAGTGTAAATTAATAAGAGCATTATTAAAGTAAAAACATTAAAATGCTCAAACAATCTCTTTAAGTAGATATCAGAGAAAGAAACACGTACGGTAGATGTTGAAGTAAAACAAAACAAGAAAATAATGGCCAGCCACTCGTATGCAAGGTGGCTATCTAATTCCCGTTGCAAACTCATGCTCAGGTAAATTTGTGTTTGTTCAACAGCTACAGAACCCACCTTTGTTTTATACTGCAAGTATGTTGAGCACATATAATTACAGTTTCGTTGAGAGTGTGCTTTATTTGGCTTGATCAGTTTGAACCAGTCAGATACGCACAAATCCTCTTCACAATGACTTGCAATTTTCGTCTACAAAGTTTCACTACTTTAACTCATGGTATTGTTTTTAGGCACTTTCCAAAATTGCCACGCACTGGAATCACCTTCTCTAGATTGATAATATCAAGAAGTCATCTTCCTGACAAATCGACCATGATGAGGTTCGTGGTCAGAAAGCGAATGTTATAACCACTCAGTCACACGTAGTTGCATGGAACTGGTTGTGGAAATATAATTTTCAGTCATGAAAATGTATTTATATTGTCGGAACCTAACGACTAGCTTAATATTTTGGCTCTTTACGAAATCATTAAGCATCATAAGTTTAAAAGAAAAACTTTAATTATTGCCCACTTTACCTAATATATTTTAGATACCAAATTAATGGAATGCGACCTGACTTCTCCAGATATTAATTAAACAGAAACAAACTTGTGTTCTAACGTAAATATAAATGAGTATGAAAATGTAAATAGAAAAGCATATTTTCTCATAGACTAATTCTAAGAAGAATATCAATCTGTCAAATCTGATAAATATTATATAATGTCATGAAACATATCAATTTTAAAAGAAACAACATTTCTTCCGTCTATAGGATATTGTGTCACTCAAATGTATGTTTCTTTTGGGTACAGAATCTATGAAGTACATAGATTAAAAAAATATACAATTTGAAAAGATGAAAAAGTAAGATTAATTAACTTCCCAAAGATGAATAATTAAACTGCGTCATCTAATATATCTAGATTTATAGAGAAGATTACGTCCGTTTCAACTCATTAACAAGCCACAATAATAAGATGCAAATAATAGTAATTAAACTTTAATGAGACAGACAACACTTTCTTTTCAACATTCTAAAAGATTAAGACGATGCATGTCTTAGGTGTATGCATATATGCCGTATAGTCAGTTGTGTAAGGAAACAATACAACTACATAATTCGATTTTAATGAAGTCCGCTGTTAAGCTTCAGTAGCTTAATCGCTAAAGCATTGGTCGTTGAGGCAAGCTTCAAGGAGAAATGGGGTTTCTACAAATTTATTCAGAATCTTATTTGTTGACTCAAACTTGCGGATTATTTAACAATCCTGGGATACAATCAAATGTGTATTTATTTTTAAATATTTTTCAGCAAAAACGAACTAACGTTGAATATAGCATTTGCATTGATGTGTCTACTCCTAATCACATTCGGATTTCGGTCTTCGTTCTTTTCGTCATCAATATTTGTCGACACCATTTCGTTCAGTAATATATAATTTTCTTGTTTAGAATGTGTAGTTCGTTCCAACTCAGAATTATAGGGTAACGGACAAATATGA
>JBBBDQ010001742.1:1275000-1390000 GCA_037127315.1 Ascarosepion bandense | reverse complement strand
TTTTTGTTATTTGCACGTGATAACCAGAATTCGAATTCTCTTTCTGGGCTGATATCCGCCTCACCACAACGCATATCCATTAAACAAGATCTGGTTTGATTCTGTTTTCAGTAGATGTCTGATAATTTCATTGAGTTTCATTGAGTTTTCCGATTACACTTGAACCTCGTAGTACGAGATTATTTCATTCACATACCGAACTCGTATTGCAATTTTCTCGTATTCCAAAGAAATATTTTCCATTGAAATGAATAGGAAAATAATTGATCCGTTCAAACCCCCATTAACCCACTCAAAATTCTTATTTGTAAGTTTTTTAAGTAGAAAAATTACAGTTAGAAAATTTAGCAACAATAAAAGACAAAAAAACGTGCTATTTCTAAGAAATCGATGACGTCATCTAGCAACGCTCTCGATTGCTTCCCTTACCTCAATCACTGACCGCCACTTTGTATGACAGTCGCTTGCACTGTGAATTTTTCTCGCCGTAAGATACAGAAAATCTTCCAAATGGTGGCTCGCAAAGCAATTTGATTGCACAATGGTGCACTGGTTCTTTGAGATTCTCCTGTAATTTTTTTATTGAATATCTGCGAATTGTTAAAAAAATATCTGTGAAATGATTTAACAGATGACGGATATGATTTGGACACTGAAATAAAGTCAAAGAGAAAGAGGAACTGGTTGCAGGTGGTGTCAGAGAATGGATAAGAGAAGGATGGGAATATTGGTGCGAAGAAAATTGCGTGAGAGTAAAGTGAAAAGAGTGAAGAAAAAGATATATGGGTGTCGGGGAAAGGATAAGAGGATGGGAGTCAAGGAAATAAGAGAAGGCAATTGACGTTGCATTGAAACTTATGGTGATTGTAGCTATCAGGGAAGCAAGTATACGAAAGTGAATTTCACAAGCGGGAAATGCAAGAAAAGAAACAATCGGAATAGTAGCGGCGGCTACATTTGACTGTTTTGACTGTAAAAAGTGGAACCTAGTTATCGATCTAGTAGATCGTATAAATTCGTATAAAGGGAGGACCATGGATCTAAGACCGTCGTAGCAGAAGCTTGTAAAAATATCTGTAAAACATTCGGTAATAAGATATTGTCGTTTTACACTACTTCAATAAAATGTTATTTTAAAAAAAACACCTTCAATAATGAAAGGTGCAATAACATATCCCTCATCATTTGAGGACCACCAAAAGTCAGTCAGTTAAGTACCATGCGAGATACACGCTTTGGGCGATCATGTCTCCAAAGAGACATGACTGACTGGGCAGAACATTATCCCGCAGTAGGTTGCCATTGCTTTCTGCGGTAGACTGGTTACCGACCAAGGCTATAGAACCCAATCTGTCCTGTTATTTAACCCATAACTGGAAGGAATAGACGGATTAATACCTTTCCCAAGGGTATTTGCGCGTAAGTGAATGCGACTGGAATTCGAACTCGGTTCCCCGATTTCTCATTCCGAGCACATCCGCCCACCAAAAGTAGCAGTATCTAAAATGGATTGCACGTATAAATCATATACAAAATAATGATTTAATGAATATTTTGACGTTTCTCACAACCTCAACTAGTAATAAAACAAATATGAATATTGGAAAGCTCAATATTAACTAGTGGACTTCTGAAACCTATTTTCATGAAGAATTATTTTTAGAGAAAAAATTCGCAAATTTTAACACAGAGCAACACGAGCTGCCAATCTTATTATTAACTTTGTGGATAAAATCAGAAATGATAATGAATTTATGAAAATATTCGTAATCTGAATATAATTAATTTAGATATCATGGAAACAGATTTTGCTTACTACAGTACTCACTGTGTAGAAGACTTAACTTCCGAAGATAGCCTGGAGTCATGCTGACATTCGTCTCAGTAGAACGCGTTTCCAGATATATTGAAGTAGATACGAAGATAGCAAAAGGATAGCATAATGATTGGTCAAGTGAAAAATTTCACCCCAATTATATATATCTTAATTTGTCTAAGATGCAAACTATTATTATTATTATTATTATTATTATTATTATTATTATTGTAATTATTATTTTCATCATAATTCGATTTCTGCTATGGTCAAACTACCTACCAAATCTGCAGAAAGACCTAAGGCAGGTTGTGGTGTGTTGTTATGGCTACATTTAATGTTTTTCTATCTCCCATAAAATTCCTAGGCCTTCATATACAACTTTCTCCTTAGTGCGTGACCTTTACTTAAAAAGATAGTTTTTTGGTATATCGATTAAATTAGGTTTTCCGGGACTCTTTCAATGCGTTGATTTGTTCCGTTTTTTTATCATTCCAAGTGCACCTACTATCACTGGAACAGTTCTTCTTTTCAATTTCTACATTTTTTCTATTTCAATTTCCAGGTCTTTATATTTTGATAGTTTTTCAACTTCTTCAGTTGATATCTTACAATCCGCTGAACAAGCCATATCAATTAATAGGCAAGTTTTTTCTTTTTGCTATTTGACAATTATGTTTGCCCTGTATTCTGTGTAGATGGTGTAATCCCAGTAATGATGACATTTTATATTCTTGTAACCGGTATTGGCTGAAGTTTATATCAGTGTTTGTTTACATATCGTCCAAAGGGTTTTCATATTGTCTAGTGTAAATATTGATCAACTCCATTGTGACAAATTTTATATTCCTTTTGGGCAAATACAGAACATCCTGGGATTAGATGGTCTATTGTTTCTTGGTATTTGTCGCAGAAACTTCATTTTGAATCCACATTATTATGTATGATATTTGCCTGAAAGCTTCTAGTTTAAAATACTCTGGTCCTGCGCTGCCTTCAGTTTCAGATTTTAATCTAGATTCTTGTAACCATCTCTGAGTATTACGTTTATGAACATCGGGTTTATTAGCACATTCTGGATATTGGCCATGCAGATGTTTGTCTTGCCAGAGTTGTTTCATCAGTTCAAGAGCTTTACCCTTGGCTTTCATTTTCATATTTTTTGCCGCAATATTTGTTTCTTGGCTTCTGTTTTGCTTTTCTACAGAATCTACTAAATTGAATATATTTTCTTTCTGTTTTCATGCTGCTTGATCATTAATTCCTTTCTTGATTCCATGTATGTTAGTAAGCCAATAGTTGTTGCCTTGTACGACAATTCTAGCTGAATAAGACCTCTTCTAACTTCGTTGAGGGGTTTGTATAGATGGTCTAAATCAGCCTTTGAATGATGTATCTTATGCTTAGAAAAAAGGTTTCTTGTCTTAGAATCTATTCGTCTAATGTCATTTATAGTTCAGTTCAAGATGTTGAAACTATATTGGACCACTGGTATGGTAAGTCTATTAATTGCCATAATTCTGTTTTGAGAATTCAATTCAGTTTTTAATATCAGCCGTACCCGTCTATAGTACTTATTATGCACTATTACTTTCATTTTCTTTTTCTTTTTCTTTTTTTTAATCATATCACCCCAAGCAAGGCGATAATGCCACTGATGCGCAGGTGGCTACGTAAGGGTAAAAAGAATGGAAAAGAGAAAGCTGGAAACCACATCCTAAACAGGAAACAAGGGATGATCCTCTTCACCTGTTCAATAGATGTTGGTGGAGTGTGAACCGGGTGATAGTTTAGTCTATCTACTCCAATTCTTATGGGGAATTATTTCAATCACATTTACAAATAGATGCATATAAGCTTCTTGCTCTAAATCCTTTATTGTTACAGTAGTGTCTAATCTTATAGAGGGTGTTTGTTGTAGCAATCTTTATAAAACTCCAAATTCAGTTTCATTTTAGTGTCGTCACTGAAGCATTTTACAGTTTGCAGACGAGCTTCCAGCTCATAGTTATTCCTCGCATACAACATTAAGTCACCTAGTTAGCTTATTTTCTTTTGAGCTATTTTATAACCACATTCTGTCTTGAATGTCTAATGTTATTAGTGATATGCAAAACAGTAAGGGAGACAAAAAGTCACCTTGAAATATTCCCCTGATGATATATATTTCACCAACCTTAGAGGTTCCATTTATATGATTGAGGTAAAGTGTTTTTCTCCATATCAACTTACATTGTTTGATCAAACCGTTGATAATTGTTGATACCTTGTACATATTTAAAGTTTTAAGATCGTGGAATCTGGTCCCCTATCGAATGCCTTACGATATTCTACCTAGGCAGTACTAAAATTATTCGTTGCATTTCAAATATCATCCTATTAAGAAGTAATTAGAGCCAGATTTGCACCTGCTTTGTTGAAGCAGTAGTGTTTCATGTCTTTCCAAGAAGAAATATGTAGATGTCAGTAGTTTGTCTAGTTTGGGAAGACATGTAATTGGTCTGTAACTTCGCGGGATATTTCTGTCATTATTTTAGGATAAAAAAAAGTAATTTCTTTGTTCATACATGCAGGAATTTTAGTGGTATCCTTAACCATTCCTTGATGTTATTTTGCTAGTTTTTTGTGTGCTGCATTTAAATTAAATAGCTAAATGTTAGAAAATTTATATATTTCTGGAAATTTCTAGTTGTGTGTTTTTTCTCTGTGCACATTTATCTATGCCTGTTCGCTTTTATTCTTCATTCGTTCTATTTTCCGCGCATTCCAATCTGATTCGTTTCATGTTCTTTAAGGCAAGCCCATATTTTTTTCAGACGTGTATAACCTCTTCCATTTTCCTGGTGGGGAGGCATTCCCTTTAATTCTTTGTTTGCCTAATTCCCTGTAAAATGACATTGCATCGGTTTAAAAGATCTTGTTGTGTCTGTAGAATCTTTATCTTTTTCAATAGCGTATTATTCTTTGAGCCTTCTCCTGTATTGTTTGCTTCATTTTTTTTGTTTTGTTGACAGGACTTCATTTTCGTTCCTAATGTATTTTCTTTCAACTCTTCTGCTTTTTCCTGTTCTTTCATTTATTTTTCTTGCCAGTTCATCGAGTACTGATAATTCACTTCTAAGTTGTTCGATTTCTTTTTTTTCTTTTCCAATGTGGATCATCATATCTTTTTTTTTACTTTGATGTTCATTTTTTGTTACTGTTATTGATTACGCATCTATTGCATCATTTAGATTTATATGAGTGTTTTATTCATCCAGAATTAACTTGAGTGCTGCGTTGTAGTGCTTAATATTTTTGTGGTTATTCTTTGTTGGTCGTAATATTGGTAATTGTTCCCGTTCCTCCATTGCAATAATTTGCATTTAACTTATGTGTCTCTTGATTTCTTCCTTGGCTTCTTGTATACTATTCTTGTTTTCAGTAAAAAAAACATTCAGTTTATTGTATTTTGAATTAGATTTATTGCCGTCTTATGACCAACTAAGATCACACATTTCCAGCACTTGTAAACTTTCAGCATTATTTTCACAGTGATTTGTTTGCATCTTTACGCTCGATACTGTATATATAATTTCCACCTTTATATAGGGTCTGGCATTTGGTTAATCGCAATTTCTTGCGTTGACCCGAATTTAGTCAACGTCGAGCCTATTTAGGACCTAGATTGCTGACCGCTTGGAAATACTAGAGGATGTAAGCTATGAATATGCAGATGGTGTAATGGATAACGACTCAAAATCGAACATCAGAAAGTTTCACTTCCAGTTGAGTTCGTTATATTCACTAACATGCAAATACCATTGGGAGTGTTATGAATCGACATCTTCTCCACCTAGCTACGGGTTAAATAGTAAACTTGTATCAAAAAATTCTTATTAGCTCCAAAAAACACTTGGAATCTAATAATATTTCCTGGCTTTAAATGACATGTAAAAGGTTGATAAACCGTATAAAGCATAACAATCAATATATTATATCATAATATATTATATCAATATATTACATCATGAATCAGCTGCTTAATTTGTTTCGATTTCAAAGTTGGGTAGTCAGAATTGAGTAACCTCATTACAGATATGGCAGCAATAATTCATTCTTTGTCTGATTTCACTCTTGTTTAAATGAATCATGATATCAAAGTTTAAGTGTTTTATTGAGAGTTAAAAAGAAACAACCGTAAGTTTACAATTGGTTCTTGCTTTGGATAGTACTGCAACTTATGATGCGCTTTTAAAGCTTTAAATTTAGAGAGTATTGATAAAATGTACAGAAGAATCAGAAATATTATTAGTGACCTGATGTCTTAGCTTCAGTTAATTTCCCATCGCCATAATGTAGTCTGTGATTTTCTATAAACAATTTATTATGATTGGTTGGATTAACTGTTCTTTATGGTACCTAGATTTTCAGAATTTAAACGAAGATTGGGGACATCGTCTCATTAAGTCCTTATTGAATTGGCTAGATTGAACGGCAAAGTCTATGCTAACAATTCCTTTTCTCGAATTTTCGCTTGCGCAACTCTATTCTGGGTCCATGGCTTCCAGTTAATTTTCAGCTTCAAATATAAATGCAATGCAAATCGTTGTCTACCGTTATATAGATTACTCTTCTATTTATCCTGCTCTTTAATATATTTCTCTTTTTCATATTCTATAATACGTCTTAATTCCTTGTGTTTAAAGGCTTTATTGCCTTGCAAAGAGTAATATTATTTTTTAAAAATCCAGCAGCTTTAAAAAGAGCATGAACATACGAGTTTTATTGAGACCTGTAGCTTATCTTAGTTTGGATTCCAGTTAAATTTTGTTGCATTTACTTACACGCAATTAACCTCGGGAAAGTAATGAATTTGTGTATTTTTCTTCTAACTATGGGTTAAATAGCAGGACAGATTGAGCAATTAAGCCTTGGTTGACAACCAGATTACCGCAGAAAATATTGACAATGTTCTGTCCAGTCAGTCATGTCTCTTTCGAGACATGATCGCTCAAGCGTGTATTACGTATGACACTTAACTGACTGACTGCGTTTATGAATATCAGCTCGGAAAAAAGAAACTAGAGAGCCGAGTTCGAATTCCATTTAAATTTGTTGCATTCATTTACGCGCAAATACCCTTGGGAAAGGTATGAATCCCTCAATTAGCAACCAATCTGCCTCAGAAAGAAATGACAACCTACTGAGTGCAAATCCCCTGACGAGTCAGTCATGGTTCGAACGAGACATGATCGTTTAAGTGCGTATCACGTATGACACTTACTTGACTGAGTTATCTTTCAGTCAAGTAGTTTTTCGTGTCAAGGAATCTCTTGCGGATATTAGCGCACCAGTTTTGGAGAAAATCCAGGGTTCATATGAGTTAAATTTTCTTCTTTGAATCACAATTTAATTTCTAAAATGAAAAAAAAAAGCTGAATATTTCGATTATTTCTACAATTTTTCCCTAAATACAGCAATCTAATTTCTTAAAAATAAACCCTTATGTTACGTTTTTGAATATAATTGCGTTAAAATTCGAAAGAAGCGTATAGAGATAAGAAGCAATGCAAAACATTGCTAGAACAGGCACACATATAATAATTAAAGGAACTAACACGTCAAAATACTGTAATGTGGTCGATCCCAAATTGGCAGCTCGGCTGCAGTCACTCTCTCATCGACGTTATGTGGCTTCCTTGTGTCTTTTCTACAAATACTTCTAGCAATTAGGTCCTACTTTTTTACAGTGAAACCAATAAAATGTAACCGCAATATCTACTCTATCAGCTTCTTTTCTCGTACTTCCCGCCTATGAAATTCTTTTCCGTGTACTTGCTTCATAGACAGCTACAATCTTCAAGAATTTAAAAGTAAATTAAATAGTCATCTCACTAAGTCGCATCCTTTCTCTCAAGTTCTTTTCTCCATTCACTCAATCTTCATCTCACCTGTATTCTCATCCTTCTTTTACCCTCTACCTGACACCCTCTATAACCTGCCTCTCTTTCTCATCATTTCCCTCTATGTAACCGCCTGTGCACCAGTGGCAGTGAAACTGTCTTGCTTTGGGTGATATTATTAAAAGAAAAAGTGAATGCTCAAAAAAAAAAAAAAAAAAAAATGAAAACATATTTTAAAGACAGAATAAATACATCGAAGAATTCTTATAACAGAAGAGTAAAGACTAAAATATATTAAAACGTGAAAGGACCAATTGTATTCAAATGTAAGGTTAAATCGCAACCAGCAAAAAGAAACTACATCGAAGCGTCAGGATCTGATAGAATTGTAAAATACGCTGTAACAACCTCAGATGAAACCCGGATCGATAGGATAGCAGGATTAATAATTTACATAGATGACAAATGCGAAATACTTAATGATATTATTAAATATATCTTCAGGTCGATCCGAAAGAACCCAGGTGTAAATGAATGCGATTTCTGTTGAACAATCAGCTTAATGAGCCAAATAACTAAAGTCATTGAATGGCGTCTAACGTCTACAGCTTCAAGCAGACCTAAAATAAGGTGTGAACATTGTAGACAGTTCAAGACAGTGGAACAAGAGAAAGATTTTTATGGTTAGAACGATAACAGGGCACAAAAAATGAGAAAATACCATTAGCTATGATATATAAATAAGTTGGTAGTGGCTAAAAAGATCCAACACAAATATCTATTTAAACTGTTAGGGAAGCTTGATTTACGCGGAAAAGATATTAAAATAACTCGTATAATATATGACCTAAATTGAGCAATTACGTAAAAAATAAAAACAATCGTTAGACATTACTACGTTTTCTGAAATAGTTCATTTAAGTTTAATTATGGGATGATTTTAAGAGAACTTGAAAATATATGAGGTATATAGAGTGGACATAAACTTAACAACATAGGAAGACGCCACTTCGTTGTTGGAAAGTACATAAAAAATGTGCAGCAGAGGAAAGCGAGAAAAGTGAATTTAACTTATGATAAAAAAAAACTTAATCAACTCAATAAAATATCTAATACGATACAAATTGGCTTAGTTGGTATACGTGGAAGTAGATTTACCTGGCAAAACTGGAAATATTGAACTAATATTTACAATACATTTCATGATATATGCTGGAATTCACAAATGGGAATATGTGACTTACAAACAATATATATATATATATATATATATATATATATATATATACCTTCATTGTTTGTAAGTATATATATATATATATATATATATATATATATATATTCAGATACTTTAATCCAAGCGGAAAAAGCAGGAAGGTAAATTCTAAAAACCCGATCCTAATTAATATTAAAAATTTTATTTTAATATTAAAAAAATGATACAGGAAGAGAGCTCCATGTAATAAAATCTTACAGAGCAAATATAAATTAAAATAGGATTAATTCAATGATGTTGGATGATCATTTCGATATGAAAATCCCCACGGAGGATAACGCATCACATCAGCAACAGAAAAATCCTTTCAGAACGTTTGTTTTTCGTAACGTTATTCTAAAAGGAACTTTTAGTAACACGCTATTAGCGAGTTATAATATTTAGTATGGTCACATAGCGTCACAGTCCTAAACAAATACTTCGAATAATGCAGAATAATACAGAATAATGCAGAATAATGCTCTCAGAATAATTCTCTCGGGTAAATCACTCAGAAAAAAAAACAAAAACTGTTCGATGACGCACAACACCGGAATGAAGAGCAACACATAACTGTATTTATCCACCTTCCACCGAGGGGGAGTATGGCACAAGGCCTCTTTATAATGGGAAATCCAAGCTCTAAATCGAGAGCAAAAATTCCCCATAGACCCTGAACGTGGCAGATTCGGGTATTTACTCTAAATTTTCCCGACGAGACTGAGGGTCGTCTGTGTTCCTCTACGCCCAAAGTCATAGAGTCTGATGAGGTTAGTTCGGGTTGATGCACAAGAACGACCGCACTTAGACTTCCGTCTGAGTGCTTTATATACTAAATATTTATGCTCCCGTGCTGCTAGTATCATCATTCATTTCCTCACAATAAGCCTCTAGAAACATAAACATTACTGCGTACTAAAATAACTATTAGAACAATATAATAAACTAAACATTGTGTTAGTAGTCAAAGATAGACTATTAACCCTCTCTCGAAAATAATGAGTACTGGTCGAAAATGGCCTAAATTCACAGATAAATTAGAATCTGAGAGGCACGGCAAGTACTCCTAATAGCCTAGGTGAGAGATACAATCTATGTGTAACAGAAAAAATTAAGATTTTGAAATTTCAATATCAGAGTGTACTTCTAAATAAACGTAAAACAAACATTAGTATATGTTGTCACCGTAATAAATTTAAACTTCCATAATTATCTCCTTCTTCCATTTATTCATAATCGATTTTGCCTTTTACATAAATTAGATCTTAAATTTGGCGAAGCAGTAACATTTTCTCTCCGATCTACTGCTACAAACCCAATGATCAAACCACGTGCCTCCCACTACCAAAAAGGGAATTTACCACTACGAATCCCTTCTACTTAACCCAATAGAAATCATCATTACCTACCTCTTACTTTACTAGTCCATGCTTCTGGCATAAGAACTATCTTCATTCTTTGATTTAACGGAATTGACAATGCATGTCTGGAACTGACATGTTGAAATAGGTATTCCCTAAATTTTATTTGAATTTAAACATAAATAAATAAATAATTGTTCTTTAAAATAAATTATATTGCAGCGATATATTATATTACATTGATATCTCAGTTAGATCAGTTTTAATATTTAAACGATTTTACTAGAAGCATCTCAGATTGTTTACCAATCTTATCCTGAATTTTTACCGCATATATATATATATAATCATATCAATCCAAGCAGGGCATTTTGGTGTCACTGTTTTGCAAGGGGTTACATAGGAAGAATGTTATGAAAAAGAGTGACAGTTTATAGGGGTGTCAGGACGAGGGTAAGAGAAGGATGAGAATGTTGATGAACGTGGAGTGGACGGAGAAGGGAGCATAAGAGATAGGATGCAAGTTAGTGAGATAGGAGATGGCTATTGACATTACATTTAAATTCTTGTAGCTGTCGGGAAAGCAAGTAAATGGAAGGGAATTCCACAGGCGGGAAGTGCGAGGAAATAAGAGGATGGAGTGTAATTTGCGTTTAAAATTTATTGGTTTCCCAGTAAAAGGGTGGGACCTAGTTGTTAATCTTGTCACTCGAGTAAATATATATATGGGAGTCACCAGTGAGCTAAGTTCGGAAGGCGTGAAAGTATTTGTAAAACAGATACAAGGATGACACATTGCACCGTTGAGAAAGTGACTTTATCTGAGCTGCCAAGTCGGGACCTATTACATTACAGATTCTCCGCTGGATTTTGTCAAGGACAATACGGTGGGTAGCAGTAACACCCGACCAGAGATGGTAGCAATATTCAATGCACGTGCTGATGGTAGATTTATATATGTGCAGGATTGTTTCAGGCGGAAAAAACTCCCTGGCCGCACACAGAGAACCTTCTTTCTTAGCAGCGGATTTAGCTATGGATTCTATATAGTCATTCCAATTGAGGCCTGTTGTGAGTGTTAAGCCGAGGAGACGCAATGTTTTCCTTTCAGGGAGAATAGCCTGATCCATGCTAATGTTGTTGGGTAGGAGCGACTTTCTGTGACGGTTAATAGATAGCAGCTTCGTTTTGGAAGCATTAAAATTCTCGATTTATTTTTTACCACAGTCCGCCAGGGATCGGAGGTCTTTTTCAAGCTCGACATGTGATTATGATGAACAGAAACTAATGCATTCATCGAGAATGTCATTACCTTCTACTGTCAATGTAGGAAAAGGCATGTTACATATCTAAATGTTACTATAAGATATAACTTGGCTTGAAGAAAGCTGTTGCCGTACAAACGGGCGGAGTTGTGTTTAGACCAAATTAGATTTTTTTAGGTTTTTATATGAATGTTGGTAAAAACTGCCTACATGAAAACGTATACATGCGATATTGTATTGCATGACTTCCCAAAGTTTTTTTTTGAACGTTTAAAATAAGGGATAAAATATTGCTATAAAATTACACCTTAGATCATGTCCAACATACGATCTATCACAAAAGTGTAAAAAATAAACACATTAAAAGAATAATGTCTCACAACGTAGTAAACGTTATTCTTTTCAGGAGCAGTAATTTTTCTTTGAAATACGTTTTGTTAAAAACGACCGACAAGGAAGATTTTTTATTTAAGTTTTCCTATATACTTACATGTTTAATTTCTTCTGAAGATAAGGAATGTAAAAATGTTCCATAATTATTGACTTTTCAAGCGTTTTCTGCCACTTCACTAGTCTTACACAAGGATGTACTTTTTCTGATCTTATTCCCACTGTTTAATAATGTACTGTTGATAGTAGGAGAAATTTGTTTGATATATAGTACCTTTCATTTAGCGAGAGGAATTTGATATTGCAATTTAAATGTTATTTTTTTAAATTTCCATCAAAGTTTTCTAAAGGTTTCTTGTAAATTATGGTTTAATAAATATTTATTTTCTTGCACTTTGGTTAGATAGGTAGAATGCAAGGCGCATAATCAATGTATTAATATTAGGTTTATTATAGGCAATTGATTTATGACAAGAAACAATCTTGTGCTGGACATTGAAATTGATGCAGGCAAATCTTGTTGATTTTATGTATGTGTGCTCTTGCGCCAGTTAAGCATGTTGGGTGCAAAATAAGCAACAGATTAAAACTGTTTATAAATCTTATTATAAAATATATATATATATACTGCAAAAACGTTCTTCATTTTTGACTTCGTCTTAAATATTTATACACATGCATATAATATAATTTCACTTAATATTTAATTTAAGCCATTAATCTGATTTGTAAATAAACAGTGAAATTATTATCATTAAAGAGTGAGTACATTGTCGGGACATTATAAATGGGTGTGTCTCTTAGTGTTTATGTGTGTCTGTTTGTGCGTGTGTTGTAGATATATTCTCTTAGTATTTTTGCCTTAATATCAGTCTCTTGAAGTGCACGTCCTTTCTGTTGCTTAAACCCGCATTGTATGTTTGTAAACGTTTAAAATATTTAGTAGTAAGACTATATTTCATGTGAAATAACGTAGGTAGAACATGTGAAATTAATGAAAATTGCAACGAAACGAAAGCTTATATGAAATACAAAGATTAACCGTATGTTTGCAACAGTACAGTGCGGAATATAGATGGGATTTTATGTACTTTTACAGCTTATCAACACTTTGTGTATTACTTAAAACCGAATTATATTTTGCTTTGTGAGAGTAATTCCTTTCTTTAGTTTATGCGTATAAATATCTCATTTATAATTTCCTGAAAATAATGAAAATGTTCGGGCATACAGCCAACTATTTAACTTATAGCCGGGATAGGAAGATGTATTCATAATTTAACCAAATTAACTGTTTTATTTTACGAGTTTATATGGTATTAACTATTCTTTTTTAGACAATAATTATTTTCTGATAGAAATTCTATTTAAGCCATACTTACATGTGCAGTCTTAGCTTTCCCAATATTATTTACTCGGAAGAGAATGTAATGAACAGGAATGGAATTTGAACACGTCTCTCCAAGTTTCCATCCCGCGAGAATATACATTATCCGACACATTGACGAAATGTAGACCAGAATACACTAAAGACTTGCTAAAGCAATACGAGCAAAGACAGAAACAAGTTGTAACCCAATTAAGAAGTTTTTATTAAAGGATTTGGTATAACATAGACAGAGATGGATATAAAAAAAAACATCATATGCTTAAAATTCGAATCGTACAAATATATGGAGAGCTATTATCGCCTATACTCTCAAGGGGCGCTTCAGAGAGAAATATCAATGTCACATAGAAGGCTTAATTGTAGCGCTGAGAAACAAACAGAATACAAATTAACCAGCAAAGTGTGCGATGAATAAATTGTCGTCAAAATTATGTCTAAGGGAAACTAACACTGACCTCGCCTTATAACAGATATATTTACCAAAACTGCATATAAATATATACTGAAATACTAACAAGTAAATTTATTCAATAAAATCCCCAATAGATTTAATCTCGGTCTTCAAATGACTTCTGAATCTTTTGCTAAACCTTGTAGACAATCTCATTTTTTAACGTCTTTAAATGCTACCATAATCCTTGCCTTCAGTTCACCTTTGTTACAAAGAATTTTGATGGTCCCTCGCTCCACTACACATGAGACATAATAATCAAGTGCGTTGAAGTCTATGGTGTTAAGTAGCCAAATGTAAGAACGACAACAATCTATTCCAATTGATTGAATAAAGTGTTAAGCACAGAATTTCATATACATTCCTCCGATTGATATACACCTGGAGAAGGCAAGAGAACAACGGAGGAATGTGTTTTTATAAAATCCCCAAGAACAATAATCCTAAGATGACTAAGATAAATAAAATTATTCAAACTTTACAGTGAGACGATGGTTAAGAATTTATATATCTTAGTAGAATTTCGTGGAAACAACTATAACAAGGAAAATTAGGCAGATGACTCAGTGTTGATAGCAAACATAGAAAAACACCAGAGGAAATCCTAGATAATATAATTAAAGAAAGTAAGAAGAAAAAATTCTACATTTGACAATTGTTAGACAGAAGTTACGATCATCAGTAAGAACATTCGAAGATGCACACTAGGGATTGGTAACGCTGATGTGCTAACGGGCATCAATGAATACATTACCAGGTTATTTTTTTCAACATAAGTCGGGTAACCGTATTTCTGTTGCCTTATATCGCTTCATCTGTTAAGCAATTGTCTATTTACTGGCCTACAGTATGACCATTTTTGCATAACATTTCATTACTCTTGTCTTTGATTTGAACGAAATTTTCTGGTTTAAAAATATTTGTTATGGTTTATAAAATGGGGAGTGTTCTAAAAATAGAACACTGATGCCAAGAATTCAAAATTGGGCGGCAAAATAAGGAACCGTTTCTTTTGGTAAGAGTAGGAGTAAGAGTAAGAAGTAGGAGTTAAGGACAGTAGTTTTGTGTAGGAGATTTGAAAATAGGAGGACGCTAGTCAGTTGGCCACTAGAGTCCAGAAGGGATAGGCTCGTTTACTACTAGCATCCCACAGTGAAGAGAATTTAGCTAGTCTGCTCCTGTATCCACACAAAATTTAAAGGTTGTAACTTGATGTAAAAACCGAAAGTTTTATACCAAAAATAAACATCATTAATTCAAGTTTGTGTTATCTTCTAATTATATCAAAACGAAGGAACAGAACATACTTTTTAAGCCCTTGAAAGTGATCCCTTCTCTGCTCGAAATCGTCTTCGGATTACTGTGTTGCATTTTCCTCCTATGACTGTTTCGTGTACATGTTTCAGCCTACATATATAAAGCAGTATATTTAAGCATAACTCTATCTAGATCTGATCCATAAAAAATGCACCAATGTATGCAAACGTTAGTTTTCATTTTTATATCCGCTGAATATCTTTTTAATACTTTCTGTGAGTTATGTTCAGTGATGCATTTTTGGATATTTTCTGCTTATGCGTCATGTTGCTTTCGATAAATATTTTTAACACATTCGTTTTGAAGTTGTGTTGTGTTTATCGTCATGCCATTAGCGAGTTCAAAATGTTTTCCACAAAGCAAATCATAAAATGGATATAAAAATAACCGAACGAAAAGAAAATATCTAAGTATTAAATCTGAGATCTATATCTGTCGAGTAAGTAGTTTTACCCAATATGCCATTCTTAATGCGTGACTTGAAGGAACGATACAATATTGTATTAAACGTATTTTGTTTATAATCAAGAAAAAAAGTGATTTGATCTCTTTGCAAAAACAACAAAAGCGCAGAAAAGTTTTCGTCTTTGATTTTTTTTCTCAATCTGAATCTATTTACCTACGTGCCTTTCAGAAACAGACAATTCCGTCTGTAAAATATGTTTACGGCGAGAATTATTTTCTTTGTGTATACATTCAATGGCGTTTCAGTCAGGAAGTATAGGTTAAATCTATAAAAATCATCAGGTATATCAAGAAAAGTCTCAAGACTTGTCCATCTTTTCCAAAGTTTATTTCTAGTTTTCAATCAACACATGGTTTTTAAAAGATAAAAGATAATATATATGCGCGTGTGTGAGAGAGATAGTCAGAGAGAGAGGAAGAGAGAGAGAGAGAGTATGCATTTCTATCACTAATATCCGTCAAAAACACTTTTATGAACTTTGGCACTCAATATGCAATATTATATATATATATATATATATATATATATATATAGATAGATAGATAGATAGATAGATAGATAGATAGATAGATAGATAGATAGATAGATAGATAGATATGTGTGTCTTTAATAGAGCAGATTCGTGCTGTCTTTGGAGTTACGTGAGGACACAATCATGATGTTCTCACTCGTCAGGGCTGCTTGGGAATTGAGTGAGACTTTTATAACTGTGTCCTCATGAAACTTCAAAGTCAGCATGAATTTGCTCTTTTAAAGATACAAATTCTTTGTACATATGAACGCGCTATCTACACACCGATATCGAGCACTTTCGATAAAATACATGCTTGCTAAAAATATATTTTATTAGTAAAACAACAGAAAAATAATAACCTTGGCGCTAAAATATATTACAAGTAAACACACACACACACACACACACACACACACACACACATATATATATATATATATATATATATATATATATATATATATATAACAGCAGCAGCTGAAAAACTAAGACCTGACAATTGAATAGCCAGTGTATGTCCGAAAGTAAGGTTTATAAAGCTCACATTCATTTGGATGATGATGATATTAATTTATCTTTAGAGCAACTGTGAACATGTAGAAATTACGCTTTCGTAACCACATATTGTCTTTAAACACCAGTAAATACCGCAAAATGATTGCTGTATTGATATATTATTGAAAATTAAACCAAAAACCACTATCAACTAAATATCTGGTATATCATCGATAAAACTAAGTCTTATATTAAAAAATAAGACAGATATAACTCATGTCTATTAGAAAAAAATGGCATCTTAAATCATATAAATAACCCTAATTTATTTAACAAAAAAGTGAATAAATAACCACATGCTGCCATAAAATAAAATTATGTTCTGATAGATACATATTTTTCTATACTTTTGTGTCTTCATTTTACACTCACTTACTTTTCTCATTATTTCTTTATTTCTCTTTGCTGCAAATATTGCTAGTAATAATTATGCCCCTTTAAGTTAATATCACTGCGTTTTAATAATTATTTTTTAGTTTAGAATCTTAATTTTAATTTTTTTTATTCATGTAATTTTGTCTACTTAAATTTTACTCTTGACATATTAAAAAATAAGTACCTAACATTATAAGACTTAACTCTTATGAGTATCGGATGAACATAACTTCAAAACTATTTAACGGTCAGCTCGTAATATGCACCTGATGATTGCATATAATTTTCATTTATTTTATCACACACACACACACACACACACACACACACACACACACACACACACACACACACACATATATATATATTTGTATAGATAACAATATTTTTATAAATATATATATTTAGATCGATAGATGTGTGTGTGTGTGTGTGTGTGTGTGTGTGTGTGTGTGGTTTAAAGGTCAGATGCATACAAAATTTGAACCTGCATCCGAAAATATAAAATATACAAGTTTGGTTAGTATGGATGAAAAACAATGAGGTTAACTGAAATGTTAAACATTTAAAGAACTTCAAATTCATGTTTGATATTTTTTAATGTACCGTATAATGTTATGTTATGAGATATTAAAAAGCGTTGGAAATTAACCATGTTCTATGGATTTTTAAAACATTTTATTGTGTATGTTGTTATGAGATTGGGAAAATAATCGCGGCGCAGATTAATATTTTGATAATATTTATAACTGCGCTCTCGAGAACATTCCTTTTGAGTAAACTGTTTTCTCTAATGATGAATATGACGTTTTTATGTCGAAACTGTGGTCCAATTTATTTGTGTTTATGACCAGTGCATTAGTTACATTATCAATTATGATGTCTCTTTTGTGTTCATAGATATTATTTCTTTTTAATTTTATGCTAGTCTCTCGAATGAATTATGATGTACATTTTTGGCAACTTATTTTACAATTGCTTGCCTCTGAGTTATTACTGTCCTCGGTATTTCTAGATTTGACTATATCCGTAATAGTTTTCGAAGTGATTGTAACTATTTGGATGCTGTTTAGATGAGATACATTTTTCTGGTTAGTGGATTATTATTAAGTTCATAATGTTTTTTCAATTTTACTTTATTTATTTATATTATTTATCACCCAAAATCGGCAGTTGTCCCGGAAAGCACCAAAAACACCACAAACTCGTTTTAACGGATTGTTAATTGAAGTTACGTGAGAACATATCAGAAGACAATGGAATCACCATTTTGCATGAACATTTGTCAATAAGAAAGCTGAGTTCAAAGTGTGTACCGTGTCTACTCGCAGTCGATCAAAAACAACACGTCGACGGTTCAGAGCGCTGTTTGCAACAGTTGCAATGCAACAAGAAAGAGTTTTTGCATAAATATATGACAGATATAGAAACATGGACCAACCACTTCCCTCCGGAGTCAAATGAGCAGTCAGCTGATTGGACAGCAGCAGGTGAAATCTGTCAAAAGCGATAAAGACGCGAACATTAGCAGACAACGTTTTGGCCTGCCTATTTTGGAATATGCATAGTATTTTGTTCATCGATTTCTGTGAGAAAGGAAGAACCATTAATAGCGATTATTATGTAGCATTATTGATGCGTTTGAAAGAAACACCATCCAAACCTGCCACAAATAAAAAGAAAAAAATAATCTTTCACCAAACAACGCACCGTGTCACAAGTCGATCGCAACGACGGCAAAACTACATGAATTACACTTCGAATTGCTTCCGCATCTACCCTATTTTCCAGATCTGGCTCCCAGTGACTACTGGCTGATTGCAGACTTCAAAAGAATACTCTAAGAAAACAGATTTTACTCCAATGAAGAAGTGATATCACAAATTGAGGCGTATTTTGAATCAAAAGAAAAATATTTCTACAAAACAAAAACCATAGAATTATTAGAGAAACGCTGGAATCAACCTGGAAAGAGACTATGCTGATGATTAAATTCGAATTGTGCATAAAAGTAGTTGTTTTATTAGTTAGGCCCGGGATTTATCAGTGATGTGTTAAACTGTTGAAAAATATCAATTTTGACCCAAAGCATCGTCAGAATTTTACACTTTATATACAATTATTAACCAATTACTGGTTAGTGCCAAATTAGACCAGTAAACATTTGTATTAAAAACAGAACAATAGATATTTGAACAAAAATAAAAGAAATATCATGTACAGCTTTTAAATAATTAAAAGCTCGACATGTTAAATTTTCATTGGACTAACTTGACTCTAACCAATAATTTTGTTAATAATTATTAATTTGCTCTTGTTTTGCAGTGAAGATTTTTTATTATCTGTGTATTTCATATCGTTTTCAAAAATAAAAATATTTTAATATCTAACAGAATTTTTTTTCTTCCGAACCGCACGACCCCATTTGAAAATCTGCGGGGAAACTACAATGCAAGAATTTAAAATACCGTACTCGCTGAAAAATGCCCCTATTCCTCACAGGTATGAATGCATGCTAAATTTATAACTTAAAAATAGACAGTTCCTTACCAGAAAGAGATTGAAGGCACGATCTTTCTTAAATTTAAAACCAGAAGTTTACATCTGCAATTGAAGAACTAGCTAAATTTGAAAATGGTATGATTTGACTCATAGACAAATCCAAATTTGTCTCATAGACAAATCCAAATTTAAAATGATAATTTCCAGAGCCTATTAAATACGGAAGTAGGAAAACATCACAAATATCGTTGTTAAAGGTGACAAAACAAGTAATATTTATTCGATAAGCTCGAAGAATTTTAGGAGACAGTAAATGAAGAAGTCATTAAATATTACAAAAAGACATCAAAATCCAACATTAAAAGTATAAATGACGAGGCAAAAATACCACAGCCAAAATGGGCGTAAGTGACAGAGTCTAAATACTAACGGGGAAGTAAGCATAATAGACCATAAGGATGACTTTCCCAATAATTCCTCTTTTTGAGTTACCAACCCAACAAAAACTGAATTAAGCCCGGAAATCCTAAAATATGTGCAATTTATTAAGAATTGCTACAAATGCCAACCAATGGAAGAAAACACTGAATGGTTCCGGAAAATTAGAAATAAAGAAAAAAATGTTTTCATAAAATATAACATCAAATTATTTTACCCATCAATAGCCGAAAAAGCGTTACTTGAATATTTGAATTTTTTCCAAGCAGCTTATAAATATATCATCGTTACTTCTACCCACAACTTATTATTGCCGTAAATCCATGCAATTCCACAATGAGAAATCATGAATTTGAAAAAAAACGGCACCTTTGAAGTACTACAGGATTTGTTCGACGTAACCAAGATTTAAAAAAATAGTCGTGTATATTCTAAATATGATCAACGGAATAGCCGACAAAGACAACCACTGATTATACAGAGATGACTGGCTATTGATAGGTGATTTTCTGAGCGCTACTAAGATGTGGCACAAGGCTGAATGTATAAGTTATCCAGCTGGGCTGACGATAGTGCGGGTAAACTGATGATTAAATGAAGAAATAAGAAAAATATATTTAAATTAATTTTGGGACTCAACTTTGAAACGTGATCAAAATGACTAAATAAAATATCCAATATTCAGATGTAAAGTTTAATCTGGACACTGGCACTCTCCCTCGTTATATGAATCCCATCACAAATTTGAGGTGTGTGAACACTGGGTCGACCCATCCTGTTAACACAATCAAAGACATTTCTAAAGGAATAGAATTCAGGTTACCCAAAAATTCCACTCATAAAATTTCGATGAAAGCAAAAACAGATAGCAGATGAAAAAAATACACGAGAAAATCATTCACATAAAAAATTGCAATATGAACTTAGGTAAAAATGTTTACTGCAACATTAGGTTTAGAAATTAACTTGCTGTTGTCCTCCCTACAGCAGTTGTGAACAAAAACTTGGAGAGTTAGGTTAAAGGTAGATAACTCATGACTACCAGAAGTATCTCTGCACATAGAATGAGAAAAATATATCCCAGTGATCGTCATAAATCACCCAGTAATCACCAGGTTACAGCAATGGTGAATAAGTAACTTAGAGAGCCCGGTTAGAGGGAGATAACTCATGACTACCAAATGAGGCTTCCGGCACGGAATGACAATGATGTACCCCAGTGACTGTAATAAAAGTTTTGTTTCGACATGCCTAGCACTTGAAAAAGGCCGGTCTAGCCTGTTATTTAATCCATAGGCCTGGTATAAAGAGATATATTCATACTTTTTTCCATGGACGTTATTGCGAAAATGAACGCATCAGACAAAGCTGCAGTTTGAACTCAGATCACCGATTTTATCTTTCGCATCAGTAAGCCTTACGCTGATCAAACCACAAAAAGCTACAATGGACACAACAATAAAGTTCTGGAACGTTAGCGGGAAAGCAAGACTTAAAAACAGGTTTAGACACGAATCACAATTGGAATCTGAACATGGAAACACGAACAAGAAAATGCAGGATAATGAAATCAATGTAGAATCTCTACTGGAGAAATGGGCATAGAGCGATTTTAAGAATAAATCCTTTTGGAATTGAGAATAAAAAAATACTCGAAGACCCCTATGAACTTTCAAAAAGCCCATAACAATTGAAACCCCACTCCAAAACTATTGAATTAATTCTTGTTAGATTTTATTTGGACAGAACACATGAGAATAGACACAGATATATCGGAGTAAAGACAATTTGAAATCGAATTTTATAGAAATGAAAGGCTTTACAACAATCTCGAATTCTTGCCTTTAATAATAGTTAACACTGCAAAGCACTGGAAAAATTAGAATTAACACCACAAAATCAATATTTAGAAATGGAAGCGATAAACACAAAAGTATTGCTGAATTTTATGTTGATAAGTTAGTTGTCATATGCTTGGGCGATCATGTCTTGAAAGAGACATAATTCACTGTGCTGAAAATTATCCCACAGTAGCTTGCCATTACTTTCTTCGGTAGACTGGTTGCCAAACAAGGTGAGAGAATCCAATCTGTCTTGTTAGTTGACCCATAACTGGAGGGAAAAGTCATATTATTACCTTTTCGAAGGGTATTTGCGCGTAAGTGAATGCAGGGAATTCAACTAGAATTCGAACGCGGCTTCCCGATTTCTCGTTCTGAGCTGATATCCACTACACCACAACAATTTTTGCGGAATTTATTGCATAATATGTAATTTGAAAACGAGAGTATCCGATGAAAAGTAGTGAATCGAAAATTTTAAACTAATGAGTGCAGCAACAATTCTGATGAAAGCAAGTTTTATTGTTAGTGCAATACGTGATACACACGTGGACAATCATCTCTGGAAAGAAGCATAAATGACTGGGCGGATTCAAGCAATTCTTACATAATTTCAGTTCTGAAAAGGAAAAAAAATCATATGAACACATGGGAAAATATATAAATTCTTATTGATAATGTATTGTCTATCATTTTTTATGATACCTTCATGAAAGCAGGGATTGTTGTTCAAATACACAATATCTATCTATGTGTTGTGGATCCCGAGAAAAAGGCCAGCACAAATAAATGAACAACGACCAGTAATTGAGATAGAAAATAAGTGTATTAACGTAAGGATACAAAGTTGAATGAAGATTAGTAGACCAGGAATACGGGTAAGTTAAAAGTAAATGTACAAGGTTCTGGAGGTGAAGTCGTAGTATATTGAGTATGTCCGCGTCGTAAGCTCATGGGTATTGAGTAATAATCTTCTCGATGAGTGGATTAAAGAGTTACTATGAACTGCTCTGTACTGACTGCTAATCTCTCTCTGGACTCTCGTATTCTCCTGTTAACTCTCTATGACACGCGTTATTCTCCAGACTCGCTTCTATAGCAGCAGTATAAGCATACTTTGAACAAGTCCATCTTCATGAAAAGGGCGAACCTCACAACACTATCTATCTATCTATCTATCTATCTATCTATCTATCTATCTATCTATCTATCTATCTATCTGTTCATATCTATCTATCTATCTATCTATCTATCTATCTATCTATCTATCTATCTAATTCTGTTCATATCTATCTATCTATCTATCTATCTATCTCATTCTGTTCATATCTATCTATATATCTCATTCTGTTCATATCTATCTATATATCTCATTCTGTTCATATCTATCTATCTATCTATCTATCTATCTATCTATCTATCTATCTATCTATCTAATAGAAATATTATATATATAAAAGTATGTGGCGACAGTGTGTTTTATGCATATGCTCAATCGTCAGGCCATGTGCGCTGTGTTTTTGATTGTCTATTGTATAGTTCTAAGGTTTTTTTTCTATTAGGCGTTAAACGTAATCTTTCAAATAATTTTAAGAGCTAAAATGCTATTATAGAATTCCAGTCAACTTCCATATATATATATATATACACAGAGAGAGAGAGAGAGAGAGAGAGAGAGAGAGAGAGAAGTAAGTAATGGAAAAAACAAAAAGTCTACCAATCCGACTTTTGCACAAAATAATGACAACTCATCACGTAATATTTTTGTCAGATACTCAGCTGCAAATATTTTACGTATGAAAATATTTGGCAAAGTAACACGTGCAAAGTGATTAAAATATACACCCAAGATTAAGGGATAAGTCATCTTGTTTTATAGTACACAGTTAATTATTTTTTTACAGAATCGAACACAAAAACATCCCCATATTTATTTCTCATTTTTGTTCGTTGTTGTCTGGCGTCCGTTCTCTGCAGGCGCCAATATAAGCAAATTCTGAAAGATGAGTGACAGTATAATGAAAAGAAGCTTATATATTTAAGTGCAAAAGAGTTGCGTGTTTTTTAAATTTTTTATTCTCGAAACGACTCACATGAAATAATAAGTCAAAAATAATTGTCAAACTATTTTACAAAGCAAAACACAGGTAAACATTAATTTAAAAGGACATATTTCTATCGACATCTTTGTTACTGTATTAGCGACATCTTAGAAGCGTTGATAAAAATTTACTTTTTCATACTTTCGTAGCTTAGACAATCATGGCTCACAGTAACTTCAAGTTTCCATTTTTTTAACTTTATGTGATATCTATGGATTGTTTTGTTATTTGGTCCTTCTAGTAAGTTTTTTCCCATTGTTGACGTATCGTTATATATTGTTTTACTGCCTGATACAGAAAATGGACACATTACCAATGACAATAACTCATATGCCAAAAAAAAAAAAAAAACAAAGTGTTGTTTTTGCTTTTTATTCTGAGTTGCAGGTTGCTTCGACAGTTGGTGACATGGCAGGTTTGTACCACTCATTCAAAAGATTGTTTCTTAATTTTGAGATGAAGCATTGTCAATATGTTTTAATTACTTCAAAGTATTATTCGAATTTTAATTATGAGAGATATTATTATATGCATTTCGGGTCTGCCAAGCACCATATTAAAGAGAGAAAAAAAGGAAGAAAGGGAAAGAATAAAAGAAATAAAACAACGGAGAAAAATTAAATAAATAAAATAAAACGAAAGAGCAATAAAGGAAAATAATAAAGGAAAGAAAAGAGAAGGAAACAATACAAGGAAAAAAAGAAAATAAAAAAGTAAAAGAAAGAAAAAGAAAGAATAAAGAAATGCAAAAACACAAAAAAGAAAAAAACTAGAAAGAATAAGAGAAAGAATATAAAAGAAAGAAAAAATGTAAAAGAAAGACAAAGAATAAAAAAGAAAGGGAAAGAAACAAAAAAGGGAAGAAAAACAAGAAAGACTAAGTGGAAGAAACTAAAAGAAAGACAGAAACAAAAAGGGAAAGAAAGAACTAGGCAGAATAAGAGAAAGGAAATGAAAGAAAGAAAAAGAAAAAAGAAAAGAAATGGAAAGAAAAATGGAGTGAGACAACTAGAAAGAACAAGAGAAATAAACTAAAAGAAAGAAAGAGAAATAATAAAAGAAAGGGAAAGAAAAAATGAAAAAAAAAAACTAGACAGAATAAGAGAAAGAAAGTAAAAGAAAAAAGAGAATGAATGAAAAAAGAAAAGTAATGAAACAACAAAAAGAAAGAAAACTACAAAGAATAAAAGGAAGAAAGCAAAAGAATAAGAGAAAGAATAAAAGAAAGAAAAGGAAAGAAACAAAAAATGACAGACAACTAGAAAAAATAAGAGAAAGAAAGTAAAAGAATAAGATAATTAAAAAGAAAGAAAATAGAAAGAAACAAAAGAGATAAAGAATAAAAGAAAGAATAGAGAAGTGAGTATAGACTAAAAGAAAAAGAAAGAAAAATGTAATGAAGTTATTTTAATTTATTAATTATATCAACCTTTTTCCAACATACACCTGGCAATACTTTGCCAAGCTGATGGAACAGAGAGCCGGGCAAGCGAGATATGCGATCCTTCAACGAATTGCATATATTAAAAATCTCATTTATTTTGAACAAATTGTTTCGATTCACGCTGGCACAATTTCTCCGCTGAGAGAGTTCCAACATTTTGAAGATAGCGAGAGATTTAATGAAGATTCATCTCATCGGAATCGGAATTATTTTACATGATAGAGACGGTTATTTAGCTGATGTTAATCATAAACTCTAGCAATTAATTAATGACTGTTGAATAATTTCTCTTTTTAATCGTGTCACCCCAAGCAAGCCATTCCACTGCCACTATAGCACAGGGGTTACATAGAGGGATTGGGTATAGGAAATGTCAGAAGGAGTGTGATAGAGGACTTCGGATGTACATAGGGAGAGAGTTGGAGAGAGTGGGTGTGAGTTAGTGTGTTAGGAGTTGTCTATAAACCTTATGTAAGGAACAATACGCTAATTCTTCTATCATCTTATAAACCGACTCTAACATATATGCAAATATCGAATTAAAAGAAATTATATATATATGAATTAATAAATATCTTCTTCTATATGTGCCGTTTTTCTTCAGGATATAGGCGATCATGGAATTCTACTTGGCTTTCTCTCTTGTCGTTCTCAATATTTTTCTCTTATTTTGTCTCTTCTAATCCCGGTTCCGCCATCCATTTGGTCAAACCTTACAAGTACGTCTCGCGCTGCTTTCCCTTATCTCTCCTTTCCTATCTCCTACCTGTGAGTATTAAATTCTCTAAGCCCTCCTACCTCATTACGTGTCCCAGGAACCTCATTTGTCTCTGCCTGATGTTGAGTATGAGTTTTCTTCTCATTTGTCTCCTTTCCAACACCTCATTGTTGCACACGTGCTCCGTCCATAGTATCCTCATCATCCTTCTGTAAAACCACATTTCTTGCTGCCTAAAGACTCTCCTACATCCTTCCATACAAAATGCGAGATATCACATAGCAATCCATCACTCTTTTCTTGGCTTCTAATGAGATTTTTCTGTTTTTCTCTACTCTAGTTAGCCTCTGAAATGCGTCTTTGGCCATGCCAAAGCGTCTTTGGATCTCTGTGTCTCTTTTTCTATCCTTTGTCAAAACAGTTCCCAGATATTTGAATTTTTTTTACTTGTTGTATTTTAGTTTGTTCCAGTTGTAGTTGGCATATTGAGCTCCACTTTATGCTGATGACCGTACATACAGTCTTTTCTTCTCACTTTTTTGATACCTTATGTAGAAGGTCCTACCTTTACCATTCCGTGTTCGCTGTCAGCACTGTTTCATCCGCGTTTTTTTATTGTTGCGACTGTGACCGCCAATGACGAATTCATGCAAGGCTTTTAATTATCTCATAAGTGCTTCGCTGTACAGGAGAAAACACGTCCTTGTCTTACGCCTCATTCTATTTTTGTATACCTGCTGAGTTTTTCCGATCCGTACACAAGCGCTTTGCTGCCAATATAAATTCGTAATTATCCTAACATCTTCTCCGTAAATGTCGAGTTGATCGTGCATCTCTATTAAGTCTTTTTGCCGTACTTTGTCGAACGCTTTTGTGTAGTCTAAAAATTTCTATAAAATTTCTATAAAATTCGATTTCAAATTCTCTTTACTCCGATTTATCTGTGTCTATTCTCTGATGTGCTGCCCCTCAAAAAACATCTAACAAGAATTAATTCAATTTGGAGTGGGGTTTAACTTGTTATAGGCTTTTTGAAAGTTCATAGGGGTCTTCGAGTTTTTTTTATCCTCAATTCCAAACGGATTTATTCTTAAAATCGCTCTATGCCTATTTCTCCAGTAGAGATTTTACATTCACTTTATTATCCTGCATATTCTTGTTCGTGTTTCTATAAAGAACAGATGAAGGTCCTTCTTCATTTATATTGCCCGTTCAGGTAGCATTCCTCGATCTGTTATCTTTAACGAAGCCACCTTCTTCTTGTCTGTAGAAATATTATTCAGGAGATAATAAACAGGTGCTCAATGTCATGTAACTAGTGCTATTAATTATATATTAAAAACACACCTATTATCGGTGGCACGACTCAGATACGTTATGCAATCATCAGGTGCATATTTCGAACTGACAGTTATGAATTTAAGCCCACTAAATTTTCATGGGAGTTAGATGGAAGGACAAGCTTCCTCTTTTATTACTTCAGTTTATAATACTTCAGTCTACATTTACGGGCCTTTATAATCGATGGGATTCCTTTTGTCCTAAACAACAAAAGATTCATCTGATTAAGAATTTGACACACAGGGCGTTAATGATTTGTTCAGATGATACATTCAAAGAAAAAAATAATTAACTAGTATCTTTGTGAACAATGCTTATCCATCGGAGATTGTTCAATCTGTTATTCGGGATAGGATCGTTCGGTTTACTAAAATTAAAGCTACAACGGTAGGTAAAGGTCCGGTCTATCTCCGAGTAACGTGGCTGGGCAGGGTTAGTGAGTCTTTCGCCAAGAGGAATTCTACTACTTCACTTAAGTGTTATTTTGCAGCAAATGTTCTTGTTGTTTTTCAAACTAAGTCTGTGTTTCCATTTATGCGTAAAGACATTCTGCTCCATAACCACCATATTAATTCTGTTATATACTATTTTAAATGTAGTTGTGAACTCTACTACATAGGTAGAACCACACAGCGTCTGGATGTTAGGATTAAACAGCATTTGCCTATTAACATATTCAATAATTTTTTTCGTCTGGTGATACCATTAGAAATACATACTGGTCTTCTATAACGGATCATTTGATAAATAGTCCCAGTTGTGTTGCGGAGTTTAGCGTGAACGTATTTTCTCATTTGGCCAGAGTACACTCGTTGTTCCAATGGAGACGCTGATTTTCAGATCCAGGCGTCCCTCGCTTTGTAAACAAAGGGACTATTTTTTGGGCTTGCTCTGCTGGGTCTGTAGCATCCTTGGATTTAATAACTTTTATTTTTTTCCCTTTCCCTTCGTTCATATCATCCATGACAGATTTTCTTTTCATAATTTTTTCCCGTTTACAGTTCTGCCGAAAGGTGACGGAACTGGTCGACTGGTTTGGCTTTAAAATTTGATATGGCCTATTATAATAAAAAAAAATATTGTCTTCATCACCATAATACAATTTTCTCCCGTCAACATATATATATATATATATATATATATATATATATATATATATATATAGGATAAAGAAATAGGGTTGTTCCAACGAGAGAAATGTGTATAGAATACAAAGTATGAGAAGTCATGAACGTTTTCTTTAAGGTGCATATTTATTGTTTTTGTTATTATATATGTTATGATACATTAAGTGTGCATAATGGTATTTGTGACGCTACACGTGTTTCGAGTCTAAAATTGACTCTCTTCAGGCGAATAAACTTTTGGCTTTACCTATCGAATTCTTTTTGTTTCTCATGTCCAACTTGTTGTTTTATAAATAAGTAAGTAGAAAAAATAAGAAAATAAATAAAATCAGTAAAATAAAATAAAATAAGATAAAATAAATCAAATGTTGGCACGTTGAATTGTCTGTGTTTTTTCACATCAGCACGTGTATAAATGAATAAACAGATGAATGAATCAAGTGCTTACCCCTAATTTGAAGTGATTTTGATCTGGGGTTACATTTTTAGTATGTTAAAATTATCTTCTATTCGCCTTTGCTTATCTATGATCCTTTTCATCAGTCAGATGAATGTTCTTTGTTGCTTTGACGGTTTTGTGAATTTGGTGTGTGTATGTGTGTGTGTGTGTGTGACCGGTTTTTTTTTTCGTCTTTATTTTAGAATTGTTATTTTTATGGGTCATCGGGTTCTTTTTATTGTTTGGGGTTATCTTTTGAATTTGGTGTGTATGTATGTGGGTGTGTGTATGCATGTGTGTGTGTACGTATGTGTGTGTCTGTATGTTTTTCGGTGTGTGTGTTTTTTTCATGTTGTTTTGTTGAGCGAAAGCTTGTATTTTTTATGATTCTTTCTTCCTGCATTACTAATATTTTATAATCTGTGTTTTGATATATAAGTATAACTTTGAATTTGCCATCACTACATTCATGTAAATGTTCTTATATTTCTTCTATGAAGAGAAATTTTATTGTTCAAGCATTGTGTCGCTCCCACGTATATCTTTGCGCATTTGTCGCATTTTAGAGGGTAAACTACATTTTTCGCGTTGCGGCTCAGATCCGATTTTATTTCGAATGTAGTTGTGTTTTAGAACTGGAAGTGTTTTCCTTCTATTATTATGTTGCATACTCCACATCTTTTTGTTGCATTTCGTGACCCCCTGTGCTGTGCTTTGTTGTTCGAAATTTGATGAGGTTAGGATGTCTTTAAAAAATTTTTTTTTGGGGGGGGCGTTTGCTGTTAATTATTTTGGTTGTCTTTAAGATTCATTTTATTTTTTCATTATTGTTGAGTAATTCCATGTAGGTTTTGATCTTTGTGAATAATTCTGGATTGTTTTTCTTGTGAGTGGAAACGTATGCTAGAATGTTTTCTTCTTTTTCGTGTTTTTCTTGTTGCTTATTTGAATTCCGGGGGGATTCTAATGCTATTTTTTCTGCGAGTTGGAAACCCTTGTCTATTATTGAGGTGTGGTATCGTCTAGGCATATTTTACGGAGGGTTTTGTCAGTTTCTATCGTGAAAATTCGTTGTGCTAGGGAATAAGGGGTGGATTTTAAACAGCTTTTTGGATGATGACTCTTGAAGTGGAAGTATTGTCGGGTGTCTGTGGGTTTGTGGTACATGTCTGTGAAGATGTGATTGTTTTTGTTTTTTGTGAGTATGTCTAGAAACAGTAATTCTTTATAACTATATACTAGCGTGAACTTGATTTTTGGGGTGCAGGTGTTGTAGTATATTGGGTAGTTTGTTTATGCCTCCCTATGTTGATTTCCAAAAGATAAAACAGTCATCCAGGAATCTCTTCGATGATTACCTGAATTTTGTTTTTATGTTTTCCTCATATTTATGCCCTATATGGTTGTATATGTTTTCTTCTAGATATGCTAGTGTGAGGGTTGCATATATCGGTGCCATGTTTGTTCCCATCGCGGTAACTGTTGTTTTTATATAATTTTTGTTGTTAAACTGGAAGGAAGTGTTGTGTAAAATTAGATCTATACTATATAAAATGAATTCTTTTGTGAAGCGTGTGGTGTGTATTTCTGGGTGTTTTTCTATCCCAAATTCAATAGCTTGTTTTCCTAGTTCATGGGGTATGTTGCTGTATAAGGCTGTTTACGTTAAAAGTTACTAAGAGTGTATCTGGATTCCACTTTTTTTGGCATGAAGCTTAGGAATTTTATGCTGTATCTGATGTAACTTTTTATTTTGTGGTGTAAGGTTGTAATATTTTTTTAATTAAATTGCTCAGTATGCTTGTAGGGCAGACTGGTCCTGCCACAATTGGTCTAAATTTAAGGTACTGGGGTTTAGAGTATATATATATATATATATATATATATATATATATATATATATATATATGTCGGAGAAATGAGTTCGACATGATCACGTAAAGCACTTAACTGACTGATATTTATTGGCAAAAATTTCAAAAACATTGAAAGAGGAAATGCAAATATATAAGTAGAAACACCGAGCGACAACAGACTGTTTCATGTTTGAAAGCACTCGTTATGGGTTGAAGATTACATGTGAACATGAAATTGAGTCACCGTTCGGTGTTGATATCAGCGTTATATATATATATATATATATATATATATATAATGTTAACTATAGTAATAACAATACCAATAGTAACAGAACTAGCTCTGCTGAAACTAGTATTAATTAAACTACAGTTTAAATCGTCTTGTACAACCCACCGAGAACGAACTCGGACGGAAAAGAAGGGGAAGTAAAAAAAGAAACAAACGAAGTACATGAACAAAAAGTCAAGCACTCGTAAGAAAGAAAAAAATCCAAGACGTGTACCCTAACACTAAAGCACTCAAAGCTTAGATTTTCTCTCTCTCTCTCTCTCTCTCTCTCTCTCTATATATATATATATATATATAGTAATGAACCTAATCACAGTAAGGTAACACTAATAATAACAATCTAAACTTCCCTGAAGACCCGTAGTGTGAAACCGCGGTAAGTGGTGGCTCGCTACTAGATTTCTTGTATATATATATATATGTATATATATATATTCGTCATCCACATATAAGTCTGTTTTGCCGCATCACAACTCATCAGCGTGGCTAAAGATCCACTTGCTTCTGACCAGGATCAAAACCAGATCGATTTGGTGACAGTCGGAGTCACTAGTTCTTAAACCATAGCCATATGGAAACAGAGAAGGAACTTTCAACTTTATTGTATGTCAGCGTGTTATGCACCCGCGAAAGAACTCGATTAATTGTTGAAGCCTAATATATATATATATATATATATATATATATATAATCTGAGCGTACAAAATTCAGGGGTGAAAAAACATGTATGTATGCGAATGCTCTGCGCAAAATAGTTCCTTTTACATAAACATCTTGTGTAGTTAGTTGATTACGTTATTCTGATCCGTGTCTTTTGTTACAGAATTAGCGATTTGAAATATGGATTTCCTTAATAAGGTCATTTTGCCAATAATGTGAGCTCGTCATTTCATCATGTCATTTATGAATGTAACATGTTACATCAGAAAAGTCAAATGCATACATTTATTTTCACTGCATAAACCTTCGACTGGTTATATATTTATATTTTTACTTCTAGCTTCTTTTGAGCAGAAGAAGCAATAAATGTTGAAAATATATCGAACATTGCAATGAAAGTTCGCTAAGTTCATTTACAAGTTCACAGTCGATATCGAACGACTTCGACACCGGGATAAATCACCACAATACAAAATAGACTTTACGCGTTCACTTCATTTAATAAAGACGTGTTTAAAAACACTACTACGACTAATAATAATAATAATAATAATAATAATAATAATAATAACCAGTCATATCCATGAAAATTTCACAGTTTTCCGATTTTTTTATTTGTATTTTTTTATTTTGTTTTCTTTCTTTTTTCTGGCTGAAATCAATACAACCCCTCTGATATGTTTTTCGTCTATTCTCACGATCAAAATAGAACATTCCATTATTTAAGAGGTAATAGCAGGACGTTTCATTCTTTCTTTTTATGTTTATTTTATCCTTCCTTTTGTTTTTCTTTCACTGAAACCGAGCAGCGTCTCTGACATCTTTGTCATCGTTCTACGCGATCAAAAGATTATAAAGCATTGGGAGAACATACATACGTGTTTAATTGCACAAGTAACGGCGTGATAACAACAACAACAACAATAAGAAGAACAAAAAGAATTGTTTTGTATTTTTTTCTTCATAAGAAGAATAAAAAGAATTAGAATTAGAAGAATTTGAAGAAGAAGAATTTGAAGAAGAAGAAGAAGAGGAAAAAATAAATAAAGAAGAATTAAAAGAAGATGAATAATTAGAAGATTAGAATTAGGAGAAGAAGAGGAAGAATATGAACTAGAAGAACAATTAGAAGAAAAAGAAAAGAACAAGAACAAGAAGAATTAGAATTAGAAGAAGAAGAATATTTACAAGTATTAGAATTAGAAGAATAAGAAAAATAATAATAAGAAAAAATTAGATGAAGAAGAGTTTGAAGTGGAAGCATTAGAAAAGTTAGAAGAAGAAAAAGAGGAAAAAGAAGAATTAGACGAAGAAGAATTTGATGAAGAAGAAGAGGAAGAAAAAGACGAATTAGTGAAGAATACTATAAAGAAGGATTCGAAGAAAAACAAGAGAAAGAAGAAGAAAGATTTAGGTGAAGAACAATTAGAAGAAGAAGAAGAATTAGAATTACCAGAAGAATAAGAAAAAGAAAAAGAAGAAATTACAAAAAGATTAATTAGATGAAAGAATTAAGAGAGAAAAAAGAAATTAGAAGACAAAATTTCATTTGTTATATATGCTGGTTGGAGTTAATAAGAATATCCTATATTGACGCTTCGTAGAAAAGAATAATCTCGGTCTATTCAGCGAAACAAATCATGTGATGTTGGTCGAAATCTTTGAAAACCATAGAATAATATAAGAGAAAGAAAACTAAAGAGCAGTATGTTTAATAATAAAAAAAGAAGAAAGAGTAACATGAAGAAAAACAGAAGGCGTCTGAAAAGGAAGGCAAATGGTCTTGAAGTGCAAGAAAACTGGCAATGAAGAAAATGTGAAAGTCGATAGAACGCGAAAATCTTCTCAGTCGGACAAAACGAACATTTTATTGCACCGTTTAAGAAACGTGTCGAACGAAGTTAGCAAAAAAAAAAAAAAAAAGAAACCATAATTAAATTACTTACAGAAGCCGACATGCCTAGGCATGAAGATTTGATTGCGTTTTCTAGGTTACACTTAATTTTCTTTAATTGTTTGACGCCACCCTCTGGATTAGAATTGTTTCGAAGATATCAAGAAAAGCGATCGGTTGAATGAAACATAGCTACTCATTCTCGATGGTTGTATTACAGTTATATCACATAGTTAGAAGATTGATAATAACTAGCTAAACCCGTGGAATTTCCACGGAAGGATAATTATGATTTCCTGGAAAAATTTTACGTTGTCATACTACAACTGGTAGTAACGTCTTCAAACATAAAGGTATTGTATAATAAAATAATTATAACACAAAATGTAATTTTATTAAAATATCTATAAAAGTAATGACCATAGAAGCTACTTTAATGTAATATTATATTAAGCGGCGTATGCACGGACCATAACCAAAATCTGGTACGCTCTTTTGTGAGGGATTTTGAAAGAGAAAATGTTTTTATTTTATTACTGAAAAACCATGGCTCCTGTGTCCCTTGTTAACAGAAAATGCCAACTGAGTAATAGCCAAGGGTGTAGGGGCCAGAAATTTCGTTATTAGGTCGCGGGATACGACAACAAACCTACCTATTTTTACTTTATTGTACAGTACACACACATATACACACACAATTACTGCTACAACCACCAGCATAAGCTGCTACTGCTAAGGTAATACTATAGGCTCTCTCCTCCTACTCTCTCACTCTTTACTACCGTTCCGTTTCGCAAAGGTGTGAGAAAGGCTAGGAGAGTAGCGTTTAGAGTAGAGTACAGGGGAAGGAAAAGCTCGTGTAGAGAGTGTGTTATCTTTCTTCAGTGGCGTAACGGACAGAGGAACTAAGTAACTAAGTAAATAAGTAACTAACTAAGGACGGAACAAGCAGAATTATTATATGATAGATGTCGTTTGTGGTTCTTAAAATTGTTGAGTTAGATCAACTTATGGGGAACGAATTTGAGTACGAAGTCAAAAAGGCAAAAATATAACCGAAGAACTACTATTGCATTAAATTGTTAAGAGTGTACAGGTGTACATATATCAAAATTTACTTGGCAAGTTTAACCTCCATAATAGAATCACACACACACACACACACACACACACACACACACACACACACACACACACACACACACAGATATATATATATATATATATATATATATATATATAGGACAGAATATTAATAAAAAAAGTTTTGAATTTAAAAATGTACTTTTTTTGGACAGTATTTGTTTATTTTTATTATTGTATTTTATATTTCAGACCGCCGTCGGTCCTTCATCAGAAACGAGTGATTTTTAAATTTGAATTAGAAACGTATTTCACGATAGCGTTCGAATATTTTTTTGTGTTTACATCACGTGGTGTGTTTGTTCACAACATGCGGCACGTCCGTAGAGAAAGTCTGTTTGTTTTAGATCAAAATTTCTTGAACAAGCCATCTCAGACATTAATCCATATGCACGTAACCATCGATGAGTATTAACTTTATCAACATTTGGATATTGGCCATGCAGAGGTTTGTTTTGTCAGCGTTGTTGTATCTGTTCAAGAACTTTATCTTTGGCTTTCATTTTCATATTTTTGCCGCAAAATTTGGTTCTTGGCTTCTGTTTTGCTTTTCTACAGAATCTACTCAATATAAATCGTGTTTGTATTTACTGCCTTCTTTTATTATTGAATATTCGTTCTTTCTTTCTTTCTTTCTTTTTTCTTGGTGCCTTACTAATTGTATCATCCGGTCCTTTGTTGTTTTTATGTATGTTAGTAAGCCAATAGTTGTTGTCTTGTATGACAATTCTAACTGAATAAGACCTCTTCCAACTTTTTTACGGTGTATGTATAGACAGTTTAAATAAACATTTGGATGATGCATCTTATGCTTAGAAAGAAGCTTTCTTGTTTAAGAATCCATTCGCCTGATGTCGTTTAGAATCCAGTTTAAGATGTCGAAACTATATTAGACAACTAGGATTGCAAGGCTATTAATGGCCATAATTCCGTTCTGAGAATTCAATTCAGTTTTTAATATCAGTCGTAGCCTTCTATAGTACTCTTTACGCACTATTTCTTTCATTTTTGTATGGTGAATTTTTTACTCTCAATTACGCCTAGTTATTTATAAGCTTATTCTGGTTTTAATTCTTTTATTGTTACAGCAAGGTCTAAGCTAATTGTGGATGTTTCTTATATCGATCCACGTAAAACTGTAGCTTTAGCAGATTTATTCAAATTGAATTTCATTCCAATGTCTTCGCTGAAGCATTTTACAGTTTGCAGAAGACCTTCCAGCTCATTATCATTCTTAGCATACAACTTTAAGTCATCCATGTAAAATAGATGGCTTATTTTCTTTTGGCCTATTTTATAACCACATTCTGTCTTATTAAGTTGACTTGTTAGTGCTATTAATGATATGCAGAATAGTAAGTGGGACAAGGAATCACCTTGAAATATATTATTATTATTATTATTATTATTATTATTATTCTCGCGATTTTAGAAAGGTTAAAATGCAATCTTACTGATTCATAATAACCGAATAATTTTTCGCTCGAGAGCATCAAACAACGTTGCGATACAATCACTTTTACTGTTTCCCTTTGTGTTACGCCATTGACAATACAACATCAAAATGCTTTTTAATATAAAAATGCGCCAGAAATATTCAACATGTCTCAAGGCGAAATATTAGTCCTAAATTATCCTTGGCAAGAACATGTAAAGCGTTCCTATCGTTTTTCTTCCATTTTCTTCACGTTGAACCTCTCGCTGTTTTTTTCTATTTTCATCGCTTCTGTGTGAATAAATATTATCAGTATACAAATGTAAGACAAAAAATATCCGCACTTTCGTCATAACATATCTTTATGTCTATCAAACTACTTTTCACTAATGTCTGACTATAGATTGTACTATTGTGGTCACGTACGGAAATTTTCTGATTAAGTAGACCAGTTTTCGTGCTGTTATTACAGTGAAACAAGGCCGCTCCGCTATGAAATTGCCACAAGAAAATTTTTATTTACCCTCGTATATTGGTTCTTTTAGGACAGTATTTTTATTTTTTATTGACAGAAGAATGATTAAGGACTAACGAATGTTCATTGTCGAGGATTTTGTACTAATCAAGAAATATTCTTCATTAAAGATGTTTTTAAATGTATGTTTTTTTTTATTCTGATCCTTTCTTCTTATTACAATCACATATAGAAATTGTACTGACTAATCACGGTTTTCATATTCATGTCACATAAAAATTAAAGATTTGGACGATTTATGTATATATTTAGAAAGAGCGGAAGCAGAAAAAATGTTTCAACATATAGGAAAAAAATATATTTCATTAAGAAAAATTCTATTGGTCGTCAACACTTTTAAAATTCTATTCTTCTTTAACGCTCATACACATTCACACACGTATTTCTAAAAAAGGTAATGAATTTATTTTTAATCCTATATTTTTATTTATTTAAAAGTAACTTTTAAAGTATGTCAATGTTTGAGTAAACGTCACGTTCTTTAAATAGTGTGCATTACGTCCTTTAAGTAGAAGAAACCTCCATAGACATGATGTGATCACTGTAAAGTTTCGAAAAAACGTTCGTTTTTATTGGTGAAATCATTGTCTAGTCCGACGAAATTTTGAACGCTCTAGCAGAGAGACTATTCTGTTTACTGAAAGAGATAATGTGCATTTCTTTAAAAAGTCATCAAAAGTATATATATATATATATATATTATTTCATTACTTAGTTTTTGGTCATAATAAAATAATAAAGTTAGACAAATACACAGTTGTATTAAGATTCAATATAATTATATTGTAAAAGTTTTAAATATTTTTCATTTTTAAACGAGTTATTACGCGACCTAGGTTTCTACCATGAGGTATGCAATAACTGATTTTACCTTTTTTTTAATAACGCTCACGTAACGTTGAATTTCTTTAACGTAACGAGGATTTTTTGAACACGAAATAGTCATAATAAAAAGAAACTATAACATTATCATACTTGGTTGTATGACCCTCATAGGTATTTGATGGTATGGTTACATTTAGTCATAATTTCTGTTCTTTCATTCAGTATTTTTTTTGTTTGGTAATGACATAATAGCTAATAACATATATATATATATATATATATATATATATATATATATATATATATATATAGTGTGTGTGCGTGTGTGTGCGCGCGTGGGTGTAGACGCACTGAATTGTCAGCAGAATAAAGCATTAAAATGTCATGCCGATGTTTTGGGGACGTTTACCTCATTAAGCCCCATTTATGGGACGGTAAATTGCAAGTTGTGTCTCCTTGAATTATTTAAGGGAGATAAAGAGGGAATGAAAGAGTATTATCATGTGTAACTAATGACAAACACAGAATTATCACAGGATATAAGTATATCTAATGGAATCTGGACAGTTGCCACCTGGATTCAGAGTATGCCAGGGGAAATCGTCTAGAACAATAATGACAGAACCCTCTCATTGTCTTTGATAGATTTACCACGAAGATGTTCAGCATTTGGAGTGCCTATATTCCTCTTTCTGTATTTACAGGCTTTAAAAAAAGACGAGAAAAAAGATTTATTTGTGAAGTTGGTCCAGACGGGTCGGGTCTCAATAAATGGATAGAATTATGAGAACCAATGGAACAGAAATCCGCTTAAGTTGCATTAAAGGAGTTACTGAAGGTATTAAAGTATGTTTAGAAAATTAGTCTGAACAAATTGAACGGTAGATTGAGTAATGTGAGAGTAGATTGTACAGTATGGAGGGATTAATTTGACGACTATAAGGAATTCGTCCGCCTTGTTAGGCACCGTATTAGCTATTTCTGCAAGAATAGAAGCAAGATGGAAACTGAAAAAGCTTAGGAAGAAATCAATTAATCTGCAGGTGTTGGCAAGTGTGCATGAGAGAGAGAGAGAAGGATGCCATTAAATGTTCTGTAACGAAGCATACTTAAATCTTACAAAGAAGAATCCAAGTTGCATTCATTAGTACAACTGCTAGCTGTATCGACATTTTGAGGGAAAATCAAAAACCACTAGCGTAGATAAAAGGAAAATGACGAACTATGAAAAAGATAAAAGGGTATTAAGTGAAAGAAGAACAAGGGAGGTCCAGGTCTAATGGTTAATTGATAAGGTGTGATGCGATCTCCGATACGAACGTGTATACTCATGCTTCTACTGCTTTGAAATGAAGAACATGAGGACAGTGGGCGTGGATCGAAGCGTCTAGTTAATATCAGCCAGCTTGGACGAGTGTCAATGTCGACCATCGCAGAATGGGAATGCCAGAGAGTTATATTAATTGATAGCGTAACGAGAATTGTTAAAATGACAACATTAATTGCCTTGACTAGTTAAAAGACTTCTTCTAAATTATAACAGCTCTATTTATGGAATCTTAGGTTATTCATTGTTTTCCCCGACACATTCACTATTTTAATCATGTGTCAAGAGATTCAATACATGGAGAGTATTGTATTTGAGGGCTCATATATATATATATATATATATATATATATTATAAATTATATTTTAGAACATGTACAAATTGTAATCGATAATAATTTATAATAAATATTCACAGCTCTGTTTTATATTGAGCACTGTTTTAAATTAATGTTTTGAACGTTGTCAACCTTTTCTTCGTCCCTCATTCACTTGGATATATATATATATATATATGTACAAATACACACACATATATGTGTGTGTGTGTGTCTGTCTGTGTGTTTGATGTTTATATGTAAGTTATTGCTATTACACAGCAATATAAGCGTGGCGGAGTGATTAGAACAGGGCTAGCATCTCACCAACACTGATTTGTCAGAATGTCAATTTGAGGATCAGCAAATCAGCGCATATCATTTCTAGTCAGGAATGTGCCTCGAACTTTGTGGGTGAAATGGGGAATCGTTTGTCGATTGTTAAGCTAGTACGATGTCACATGTCATGTTCAAACTGTAAGGCGGTATATCTATCTATCTATCTATCTATCTATCTATCTATCTATCTATATATATATATATATATATATATATAGAGAGAGAGAGAGAGAGAGAGAGAGAGAGATCTTTCAGGAACAACAGTCTGCCCAAAGCCAGGGCGTTCGGTCACAATGACTTTTGACTTGGTGTTAGCGCAACCGTTGACGGCTCCTCAAATTGAGCAGTATACCGAATTTCACTCACAAGTCTTGTTTCAAACCGTGTTACGGTTTTCAGGCTCTTTTCCAAGGTGCCACACGCTGGGATTGGCTTCTCCAGACCGATAATATCAAGAAGTCCTGACAAATAAGTTCCGCTCAGCATAGTTGTATTATAACCCTAGGTCAGATCTCAAACACAAGTGTGCCTGAGCAGGTGTCTGCAATAAAGATTACCTAGCTACCCTGGTAAACTCTTATGTTCGAACACGAGTGGCCAGCTATATATATATATATATATATATATATATATATATATATATATATATATATATATGAAGAGTTAGTTTGTTTTAAGTGTGTGTGATGCCATCGAGTTAAAAGGTTTTAATATATAAAAGTAATTTATTAAGTAGAAAAGTACATGAAACAAATGTGGGGGATTTGTTTAAATCAGAAATGAAGAAAGGTTTTTCTCCAATAAAGCATCTCTCAGAATCTTGGAAATAATTTTTTTGCGACACCGTTACCAATTGCATACATCGGATAATGTGTATCTAATGCAAGTTAGCTAATACTTTGGCCTTCAATAGTTTATTGTTTGCCGGTTGATGTCACAAACCTAACCAGATATTGATTTTATGTGCTACAAGGCTGGAAGTATTAGTCGCCCACGGAGGATCGAAGTCACTATTCAATCGTAACTGATCTAGAAAGGTAAGCTTGTTCACCATCAAACTACGTAGAGTTGTCCAACAAACCAATCTACATAGATGTGCTAGGACGATATATGTTAGCGTTGACATGGATATGAAAATTATTAGACAAACGGATCTGTTTCACTGAGGTATATGTGGAATGCTGCTGAGTACTGCTGGTACATCAGTGACATAGCTTTGATTCACAACGTTACCAATTTGTCAAAGAAAGTCATTGTGAAGTTTTGATGTGTTTATCTTCATTCCATTAGCAAATTCGGAAAACAGAAGTGTATAAAAACTGAAAAGACATCACTATAATGTTTCTGCAATCTATATCAATAAACATAAGTAGATTTTCAATACACTAGTCTTTTTGTGTGAGGAGGAGAAATGAAGTAATTATTATTATTGTTGATAATCAAGAAAAGTTTTTTTTTTCTTCTGCGAGCAGGTCATGAAATGTGCTAATGATATTTTGACATAATTTGTTATTCATTGTGATTTTAGAAAATGTGGATGTGAGCATTTTTTAATCAGGATTACATGGCCATTGTCTCTAAGTTCCTCAAAGACTATATCTAATGAGGATAACTTGGCGTATTTCATTGGGTTTACCAGATCTAGATTTAGTATTTTTCTAAACCCGGTTGAATTATATACGGGTGCTTTTTATTAGATTTTATTCAGCAAACTGTCCAACTGGAAAAATATTTGACCTCTTTGTTTTTTTGGGTTGTTGTTTTTTTTTGTTGTTGTTTTTTTTTTGCGCATGAACATATTTATTTTCATTACTGTATTCATAATTTCCACAGAAAAAAAAGGTAACAAATATTTAAGAACAAGATAGGAAAAGAAACCGTGAATAAAGAACTAACTATCAATTACAAAGAAAACAGAATAGTCATCAGCAATCGAAAATATCCTATATGCGATTTATGACAATATTAAGCAAGTACGGTAATTCGCAATCCTGAAATAGCTGTTCATCCCTGCTTCCTCTTTAGGATATAGTCTCCGATTCCTTCTAATGTCTTCTCTATCCCAGTAACCCCTTCCGTCTTAATCGAATTGTCACCTTGCTCAGAGAGAATTGATTTAAAAATATCTAGAAAATAAAAATATAGGTATAGGATATATGAAGCCGAATTCTGAGCACTTATTTAACAAACAAAAATGCATGTCAGAAATTAAGCAAGGTACTGAGAAACAGAAAAATATTTGAAACAAGCGGAGCGCTGAATTGCTATATACTGTACATCCACTTATTTGGTAGTGAATGTTGGACAATCTTCTGAAAAAAATGGTTTAATCAGAAACAGTATTAAACTGAATATTGGATGCAGCGGCTAAGCAGATGTGTATCTATAATGGAAAATGGCAACAAAATGAACACTTATAATTAAAATCATACAGAGATTGTATTGTTTCAAGAGAAGGCGAAAGTTTTGGTGCATGCCACAAAAAGTTACGTTACTGCACCCATTTAGGCCACATTATATTTTGTCAAATATCTAATGAAATTTACTTACTCTCAGTCTCTGTCACTCTGTTGTCTGTCTGTCTCTGTATGTCTGTCTCTGTCTGTCTGTCTGTCTGTCTGTCTGTCTCTCTCTCTCTCTCTTTCTATATATCTGTGTTATGAGACTTAGAGCCAAAATTGATGAATTTTCAGTAGTTAACTGACAGGAAATAATTTTTTTTAGGCAGATTCATTTTACGTTGAAGTGTTCGATATCAAGATATTTGTATTTATATATATATATATATATATATATATATATATGTTTGATAAATATGTATTTATATGTACAGGATATATATATATATATATATGTGTGTGTGTGTGTGTGTGTAATTGCGTATATATGTATATATATATATATATATATATATATATATATAAATGATATATGGATATATGTATGTATATATAGATGATATGTATATTTATGCATATGTATGGAATAACATGTGTATATATATTTATATATAGCTGATATGTTTATGTAGATATATATCTCATATCAGTGTAAAAAAGTTATGGTCAACAAACAGTGACTGATTCTTAAAGCGGCTGAGATCTAACGAGCCATGTGCGAAAAAACCCAACAAACACGAATGCATATGAAGTTTCTGACCTGCTTACCGATCACTTATCTACATATCGAAAGTTTTTATTTTGTCAGAAACACAAATAGATCTCGATATGTAAAGGGACAAGTTTATACAATGGAAGAGAGTCAACTTTGTACTCGAAAAATGTGTAGCTGCATAAATACCGTTATGAACACTTAATATATTATACAAATAAGCAAGTAATATTAATAATCATAATAACAATAAATCTACGGCTTTTGTAAGCACACTGTTTTGGACAAAAAAAAAAAATGAAAAGAAATCAAACTGCTTTGAACCCCATAAAATGCAATTTATATTTGTTCATTTAATACTAGCTCAAGATTTTCGGCAACTATTTTCATAATCATATCGTTACGTGTTCAATTATTTTCCGTACGCACAGGTTTTTCTTTTTTAATTCCAAACTAATGACGCCTATTACAATTGTTGAGGCGACACAAATTGTTTGTAAAAATCTTTTCAACCTCGTTTCATTATCGCTACAAAACAATGATGTAAATATTTATTCACTCCTGACGTATAGAATGCAAGCGAACTGTAGTTGATATTCCTGAAAAATGTTAAACTCTGTACACAAATGAGATCAAGACTTAAAACAAACTTTATTGAGTTAATATGACTGTTTCATGTCAAATTTCATTTGAGTTACGAGCAATTTCACGATCTGTAGACCTTATTTTTATATATTTTCTACTTAAATGTCATTTGCGGTAATGTTCTATAGTTATTATCCAAAATGCATTAATAATTTCCTTGATATTTATTGGTTTAAACGGACCAAAAAGTCTAAAACGCATAAAAACAATTTATATATGACATCCATTCTTGAGGATAAATCATGTATAAAAAAGTACAATTTATAAACATAGAAAGGGATAAAGAATGCTAAAAGGAAAACAGCGAAGGCGTATGAAGTTGGAAACGTTTGTGGGACAACTGAGCGGACATATTGAAACGAAATTGAATAAAGAATAAAATTCAATAGTTTATTTAATGGATCATCTGATATACCGTGTCTCTTCAGGACAAACAAAAATGTCTATGGACCTTATTAACTTACTGTATTTTTTTTATTTGATTTAAACTACTATTTACTTGTCGAAATACTTTTGTAAGTAATTCTTAAGTAAACTACAGACTGTTATTTTCGTGTTTCTTTCGTCTTCAATCTTCTGTAAGTGTCAGATTTTCCAGATCTGCTTTCCTCTTCAGATCTTCAAGAAATCCATCTGTTCTTTTCTCAGTATAAACCTAAGTAAAGCATTATTTATTATCGTCCCCTTAAACCTTCTCCAATCAGTGGTGTCCTCAAAATAGTCAGCTAAAATATATATCTATCTAGCTTCAAGTTATGATGAATACGAAATAAAAATAACTCTTTTCAACAGTTTTCAAATTCGCGAGTCAGCACGAAAATGTATTTTTGATCTATAGAAAAAAAATGATTGGCTCCGTCCTGTAGAACACGGACCAAGGCAAATTTCGCGAGGTAGTGTGAATTATTTTCTAATCATAGGGGTGCGGTTTACATAACCGAGAGAAAGTAGCAACTAATGTCAAATCGTTATTTGATTTAAAAAGAGAAAGAAAGTTGAATCAGAGGGACGAGGAAACAGTGAACAGTGTCATCACTGACCACGATGTAATAGAAATTGTCGAGCGCCGGTCACAGCGACTTATATATTCACCCTCTCACCTTACTTTTCTCTCTCGCTCTGTTTTCTTTATCTTCCTCTTTACCTACTCACGGTCCACACAAGAAGAAAAAGAGGAACAAAGACGGTACTACTACTTTGTCGATACTACTTATGTTTTTCTCCACAAATCACATTGCGCTAGAATAAACGAACGCTTAATTCTTTAAACTCTTTACTACTTTTTTCTTAGAATATTTTCCAAGTTTAATAATTTCATACATACAAACTGATGTTACGCTTCGATAAATAAATTTTCATTTATTTATATAAACGAGACAGTTTTATTTTTCCAACCATGTGATAACTTTAAATTTTGGGGAAATCGGTTTTGTTTGGCACAAGGCCAATTTACAAGGTATAACGGAGATCTCTACAAAGTTACTTCTTCCTTTTTGATCCCATTCATAGGAGGAGAACTATTATACGGGAGATAAGCATACTGTCCTTTATTTTTAAAAAAAACTTTCATGTTTTTAATACGTTGATTTGTTCCCGGTAGGCCTTTTTCCTGTTTTCTATGCGAATTTGTATTGCATTAATTCAGAATGTTAGAAAAAATAAAACTGTCTCGTTTGTATAAATAAATGAAAATTTATTCATCGAACAGCAAAACATCGAATTGTACGTATAAAATTATTTAACTGTGAAAATGTTCTAAGTAAATGTTTAAAGAATTAAGCATTCGTTTATTTTAGCGAAATGTGATTTGTGGGGCAGTGTATATCGGTTCGGAACGAGAAAACGGAGATCCGATTTCGAATTACAATTGAATTACTTGCATTCACTTACGGACAATTACCCTTGGGAAAAAGAATTAATCCGTCTCTTCCTCCATTTATGGACTAAACAACAGGTACAGATTGGGTTCTATAACCTTGGTTGGCAACCAGTCTACCGGAGAAAGTAATTGCAACCTACTGCAGGATAATCTTCTGCCCAGTTAGTCATGTCAATTTCGAGACATGATCGCCCAAAGCGTGTATCACGTATGCCACTTATCTGACTGACTGAATGACAGCGCGTGAAATCCTGTTTCTTTCTATCTTGCTATCTTATATTTACGATGTCTTCACTATTCATTATTTATCTGAATTGTTTCACCTGTTACTTTCTGATATTCGACGGAAGTATCTTAGAATTTCATACGCCTTTCAAAATTTCCTCGTCTCTCAGATGTTCTCTCCGAAATATCCGAACAGTTCTTCCATAAATCCACGTTGTTATCCTTTCATACGTGATAAAGATTTCTATAATAGGAGATTATAAGATAACAAAAGAAGACTATATTACTGAGATGAGGTACTGTAATGACATTCTTTAGTGTTCACACTGCTTTTCTCATATTTTTTTGGTAGGGTAGTTTCATGCTCTAATCTTCTTCAGAGTCATTAGATAAAAACATTTGTTAGCTCCCGGAATTTACCTCAAATTATTGTGAGTTCAATACCTAGCTACAGCAGTGCCGAGGAAAAAGTTAAAAAGTTGAGTTAAAAGAAGAAAACTAAGACATATGGAAGTAATATGTCTCATGAAACGAGAATGATATAAACCAGTGATCACAAAGTGTTCAGTTCGAAATTCCCATCTCCTGAAGAAGATCGACTAAAACATGGTAGATATGGCAATAAAGATGATCACACCAGCCCAAAATTTGTAAATAATTTAGATTAACAGTACAGCTCCTTTTGTTCTGCTTATAACGATATTTTCCAGTGCCTTAATCATTGACATCTAGAAAATTTTCTGTTGCTCTTTCTCTGAAATTTCAGACTTCCGTAACATATATTTCGTTGCTTCATTCAACCCTGCCAAGATTGCGCTTCTTCTATGTTCCGTGTCTCTTCAGGGCTTTGGAGATCCACATTGTTCTCTTCCTTGTAGCAGTTTCAAAACTGTATCTGGTTATTTTCTATCTCCCCTAAACCTTGTTGTGCCATCCATTTACTCAAGCTCACTAGGAGGTTTATGCGTTGTTGCCGTGGGTCCCATTTGGCTTCAATCTGACCTGTGAGTATCAAAACTTTCAAGCACTGTTCCCTAGTTACATGACCAAATAATGTTTACTGTCTGTTTCTGACGCTAAGTATACGTGTCTTTTTTTTCTATTTTCTGTCAAACTTTGTTCTGGCTCACATTTTCGGTCTATTGTATTCTCAACATTTTTCTGTAGTTCGCTGTCCTAAGTCTCTTCTTCATCTGTGAAATTTTCCCGCATACATTACTATATAAGAGAAATTATATTTTCTAATATTTTAGTAATGTTACCTGGCAAAATTTTCTCTTCCATAATACTTTGCTTATCTTTTGGAACGCATTATTTGCTATCACAATGAGCGTCTGGATTTCACTTTGGTACTTTCCTTCTTTTGATAAATCACTTGCCATATGTTTTAATTGTTTCCCGTTTTTGCTTTTGACATCTTCGATTTGTAAATTGCAATTTCGGCTGTTCCTTTTTTACTAACAACTATTGACTTTGTTATCTTTAGATTGATGTCTTGTCCTTTCTTACCGCTTTTGTAGCTTTCTGTTAAAATTGCTGTATTTTTGTGTCTGTTTTCAACGCTGTGTCATCTGCATATCCCAAAATTGATACCAGTAATACTCGTAGAATTTCTAATTCTCTTATAATTGCCTGACGTCATTAATGAAATAAAGGAAACAATAAAAACAGTAAGAATGAAAAGATGTAATATAGAGTGAAGTAACCTAACTGAAATTAAAATTAAAAGCATGAATGAGGCTAAATTCCTTTGCATGAAATTCATTCTCTGATTATTGCTAACGACGTATGGCAAGTATTATGCACTTTTATAGACAAAAAGTTTTAGCAGCATGTATGCTGATGAGAAATTATGTAAAATCTGATAAGAAATAGATTTGTAGATTGTTATTTTAAGTCAAAATTACCGTGAGAGAAAAAGGATGAAACTGAATATTTTTTGTCATATACATGTTCAAATAAGTTATAACTGGCTGGGACCGATTATAAGAAAAGATGAATGAGATAATTTAGAAATCCACAAACGTATTAATGGGTAGATTAGAACATACATGTATATACATCCATATATATGTATATAAACACACATTACATATATATATATATATATATCTATATATATATATATATAGATAGATAGATAGATAGATAGATAGATAGATAGATAGATCTAAAGAGATAAACCAATAGATTGAATGAACGATAAAAAGAAAAAGATAAATGGGGAGTTAGAGAGAAAAAAAAGGATAGATAGATAGATAGATAGATAGATAGTTAGATAGATAGATAGATAGATAGATAGATAGATAGAATAAAGAAAAAATATGTTTATGAACGTGGATATTAATATATTATTAATATCCTTGTTCAAAATCATACTTAAAACATACAATGAGGATACTTTTATAATCAAATGCATAATTGAATTATTAGTAATTTTTCAAATGGTAATTTTGAGATTAGACGTTTTACTGAACGATGTGTATTGATGTCATTTACCCACAATACATTTTATAGGAAAATGACCAACAGTATATTTTATCTGTTGTTGAAGGCATACAACTGTATTCAAAATATAATTATTTGAAGTCTTAAAATTGCGTTCAAAATATTTATATTTCAGTACTAAATAACCAATAGAGGTAGAAATATTGCTGAAAATCAACCAATATATATGTGAAGTCATATGTGATCAGTCCTATTTCACTGTATCACAGATGATCAGTAAAGCTAGACATTGATCGCTTCGAAAGAAGACGGAACTCGACTAATTTGAAATCAGTCGGTGATTTTACCCCTAAGCTATCTGTACGCACCAGAGAAAGGCAAATTTTAGCGTGTAATATTCATAATCTAAATAAATGCCAGTAGCCAATCCTCTTCAATGAATTGCTAAAGAACGATGCGTAAATAACGGTGAGTAGATACTATTTTTAAAATACTACCATTTATATATATAAAGAGAGAGAGAGAGAGAGAGAGAGAGCCATCCGCAGACAGATCTGTTTCGCTGTATCACAGCTCATCAGTACTGTTAGAGTCCGATTGCTTTTTAACCCGGGATTGAAACCCAACCGAATTGGCGTCAGTCGGCGATTCTACCTCTGGGCTATGGGCACTCGGTAGAATAGGGCAGACATTTTAGCGTGTATATTATCATTATACACGCCCAATAGCCAGAGTGCTCTAATTCATTACAGAATAAGCGATGCGTACATGACAGAGTAGCTACTGTTTATCAAAGTCTACCATATATATATATATATATATATATATATATATATATATATATATACGTGTGTGTGTGTGTGTGTGTGTGTGTGAGAGAGAGAGAGCGAGTGCTGGTGTGTGGGCTTAAAGTAAATTAATAAATATTTTAGAACCACCTTATAACTGATATGGTTCCCAGGTCCATTCTGACCTGGTGTAGGTGCACCTGTTAGAATCCCTCTGCTATGAGGCAAATACTGAACCCCTAAAAAAAATCAAGAAGGCATTTTATAATAAAATACATTTTTATACGAAAATGAAAATCTACGCGAACACTAAAACATAGAAATACAATTTTTCATATTAAAATCACCAACATTACATTTTATAATTTACAAATTTTGTATCTAAAATAACAACTTTGCTCTGAAATATCAAATTATGTCCAAAATATTTAGACTTTCGAAGAGAATAAACAATAGAGGTTGATATTTTCTAAACAAAATCAAACAACCAACTCGAGAGAATTCTTTCATGGCATTAATCCATATAACATCCTACAACTACTTTTTAGAGAATCCAAGCTTTATTCTAAAATATTACTTTAAAAACAGCAGCATGAATCATAAAGGTAGTAGTTATGTCCAAACAAACATGTATATAAACAGAAGCTGAGTCTCATCTGCCATTTATTCAAGTGTGAAAGCAGAATAACGGATATCATAAGTTTTATTACTTCAATAAAAATAAATGTCTGCATTCAGTGACCCATAATGAGTTGATATATGCCGTTAAACAAATCAATTAATGTTTAAAAAAATGAAGAAGAAAGAGTCAAGTTTTTACAACATAGTAGATCATTTCCCAAGAAAATATGATTATGATGTGGGAGGTGGAAAAAGGGACAATATAAGAAATATATACGATAAATGTGTGTTGGGGTGCAGTGGATATCGGCTTGGAACAAGAAATCGGGGAGCCGAGTTCGAATTCCATTTGATTTACTTGCATTCACCTACGCTTAAATAACCTCGGGAAAAGTATTAAATCGTCTCTTCCCTCCAGTTATGAGTTAAATAACTGGACAGATTGGGTTCTATATCCTTGGCTGGCAGCTACTCTACCGCAGAAATTAATGCTAACCTACTGCGAGATAATCTTCTGTCCAGTCAGTCATATCTCGAAAGAGATATGATCGTCCAAGCGTATATCACGTATGACACTTAACTGATTAATACGATACTGAAACGATCTTTAAGTATGGCTTTCCATCACATAAGGAGCGCATGGAAAAATGTTTACATAGATTTTCTGCGAAGGACAAATAATAAGCAATTCCAGATTTCCTGAGCATCCGAGGAGCTTGTGTACATAGAAAGGCCTGGTAGGAGATATTAAATTACGAGGCTATGTAAATCCTCAACAAGCAGTTTGAAAATGCAGTTTTACGTTGGAAATATTTTCATAACCTCCCAGCTATTTACAAACACTGGCTAAATTTACAAAATTAAAGAAGCCCACAGCAATGCCTGAACTTCAATAAGACAACATTCGCAGTATCATCATTTTCGAGTAAACATATCCAGCATCCGTCAAAAACAAATACAAAACTTTGAAAGAGGACATGAAATCGAAGCCGAATACCTTAAAAGGAGAATTAATGACATCAACAATCAAATACTCAGCAAGGGGAGAAAAAAAGACAAAGAGGACTAAATGACAAGAGCAACTCTTAATTTAACACGAGAAAACGTCAAGTGACGACAGGAATCATCGCAGAATATGAACTAAAAGTACAGGGTTAAAGAGAATCGTGACGCGGTAGAAAAGCTGCCGAACAAAGCCATAAATGATGTGCATTAAAATCAATTGTTAAAGGAAACAACAACAGTTAAAAAACACAAAGAAATATGTACTGAAATGTTATGTGATATCTGTCATCTTATAAGGCGGCGAATGCTGGGAAATCTCCTCAAAGATTAAAGAGTGCCATGAACCAACAGATATGTGGATCTAAAGAAGGATGCCGAAGATACTGTGGCCAAAATATGTGAGCAATGAGAAGGTTTTGGATATAAATGAAACGGAAAGGAAGCTTTTATTTTACATTGGAAAGAGAAGTTTTACCCCTATATATGGGCTAATTAAAAAACATGTATCAATAAATCATTATTATTTCCAAAATCTTCTCATAATCTAAAAGATTTTCTGTTTTTAAATAATCTGTAAGTATTAGATAAGCTGTAGCAAATAAATAAATCAGATTGTTGCTATAAATATATAATGTCGTTGTAGTTATGTCGTCAGCATTATATCCAGGTAAAGACGATGCAATTACGATTTTGAGTTATCTGGCATTTACTAAAAAAGTGGTCAATACAATAAATATTGTAAAGTATAATTTAATTATATATTTAAAATTGTTTTATAATTAAATTGTATAACAAATTTAATTATATATATATATATATATATATATATATATATATATATACACTTTATTATAATAAAATCTGTTATATATATAATATTTCTTTCTCATCATGTTCAGGGCATTGAATTATTTCGTTTTATTTTTTTTATGTATTAATGTACGATAGCCAATATCAGTTGTTACATCAGTGTATATGTTGCTGTCATTCGAGATGGCATATCGATACACATATTTTGTCGTCATTTTTGACGGCTAATCTTAGTATTAGAACGAGCAATACAAATGTAGATAGAATTTCTCGGGAAAACTTCTTCGAAATATATGACTTGACTCACAGCAAAAAGTTATTAAGTGTGAAATGTACTTTCTGATTGATACTATTCACGCGTCTCTGAAACTTTACCCATTTCAGAGAACATGCAATCATAGAACGATCAGCAGAATGTGGATGCGTTTCATTGCGGGATATATAAACTATCCAGATAAATAATTCTGTGAGAACTAGAAGATCTACGTGAGTTATTGAGAAGAATGATATTAAAATATACGCATTTCTAGAGTTGTTTCTGGGTTTTTACTTAATTGTTGTCCATCAGCACGAATACTTTAAATCCCGATAAAAGATACATACAGTTCCTTAAAGCTGGATAGTAAAGGAAAAGTACACCGCAAATACATTGTCACTGGCAACGGACTGGGAATTAAGAGTCGGTATAGGGACACAGCTAAAGTTTCCTGAGCATATAGTTCAAACATCATTACGCCTAGAATGAGTAATCTTCTCAAACAATATAAAGAAAGTTATAATGTAGGAATTGACAGTGCCTTGGGAAGAGCACGCAGAAGAAACCCATGAACGGAAGAGATTAAAAATATGATGAGCTAATTACAGGTAGAAAAACAAAGGGTGAAAAGCAAGCTGTCTGCCAATAGTAGTGGTCGCAAGGGGTTTCCTTGCAAGGTCCTTATGCAAAGCCCGAACTGATATTGGCTAGATAAGAAGGAGAAAAAAAGTTAATTCGAACCATAACTAATACAGAGGAATGGACGGCAAAATGGTTACGGATTAAACGAAATAATTCTTGAGAAGAATATCATTAAAATATATGTTTTTTTGATGACACTATAGTGATAAAAAGAGAAAACTGTATTAAATGCAAGAATATTTCGTTCATTGGAAAAATAGGGGGAAAATGGAGCTATAAAGAACTATAAAGAATATATAAGAATAACTAGACGAGACTGACATGATCAGTATCACGAGAACAGCCTCCTGCCCTCTGAAGTTTAAAGAAAGAATTCACTTCAGTGTACCATAAAGATTACCTGGATCGACATACGCCCCTAGGTACAATGGTCGATACTTTCCGATAACATCAACCCGAAACATGAGAGCAATTGACGGCGGGTCACTCTATATATAAAATTCTGTGACTTATGTTAGTTTGTTAGTCCGTCTGTTACACCTTCTAAAATTGTCATTATTGACCAACGAAAATGTGTAAACAGGAAAGAGAGAACAAATTTGTTTTCTATTAAAGTGTCTAGCTCCCTTCAATAATTTTTCATATTTTGAGGGTAAAAAATTAATAGTTTTATTGTTTCACATACGAAATACTCCCATTAATTTAAAACAATTTAATGATTAAAATAGCAAATACTTATTTAATAAAAAATATAATATTGTATTTTTGCATATTTTTAAAAAGAGTTTGTTTGAAACAAGAATGAAGTTTCCAATTTACCCTGCATTTTAGGGAATTATAAACACATCACAAGGTCAAACACCTCAAAACATTTGAATTTGGCTTCAGACCGAAAACTTTAGGCATATTTAAGAATATGAAATCCTAAGAATTTTTTCATCGCAGTTAAAAAACAATAAACTTAAAAAGAATGTTTGTTTAGTAAGAAGTTCAATGAAATAAAATTAAAGAAATTATTAAACTGAGAAGTGTTTTTGCCAAAGTATTTTTCAAGAAAAATTATCTTATTCAAATTTAATTGACTCCTTTTCAAAACTGAATGAAAGCGTTTGTAAATCTCAACTAAAAATTTTATCGATAATTTCAACAATATTAAAAACTGAGGATTTTAACAGGCGTCAGCGTTTCACATGTAACTCAAGTAGTGTTAAAAGGTGTTGAATTTGTCTATATCTAATATGTAATTACCTATATGTTATTGAATTATAAATAGTTTCTTCACCGGTAAAGGAGACACTTGTCGTGCCTGAGATGCGTTTCTGTCGCCGAATAAAAAAAAACATGACAACGAAAAAAGCAAAATTGAAAGATTATATAAACTAAAAAGTAACAAGTAACTGTTGCGAACTAAGTGTAAAATATTTGTAAATTAAACTGACAGAATTTAATTGTCAAAGTGCTACTTAATGCAATCTAGTAGGAAGGAAATATCAAGTCAAAAACTGAAGACTGTCTGTAAATATATACAAGACTATAGACAACTGTCTGTGTCTGCTGTTGACGTAAGGACATATGCATATCTTACGGGATTAAAATTGTTGCCGAGAGTAATGAGTCCTGGGAGCATTTCTAATTCTCGCAGAATCGTCTAGCGGTATTGGTTAAATAAGTTCGGCAAATATACACATCCTTTTCATAAGCCCCATGTTAATTAAAGACATGAGCGATCAGGGATCTACACGACTTCGAAACCATTGTTGTTCTTAGTAGGTTTTGTTCTTTTTATATACCGATTTTTCTCTGTTCCGCTATCCATTTACACGTTGCAAAAAATCATTAAGTGAATTTCCGATATGCATCTCGTGTTCAATATATCTTGTGAGTGTCAAATTCGCCAATCCCATTTATCCCAAGGTAATAATACCACTAATATATAATGCGCTACAGGGGATGAAAGAGAATTAAAATATTTTAGAAGTGACCGGAAGCCTTATTCTAAACCGAAACGAAGGGATCTACTGCCGACAGGGAAGTACTGTGGACTGGATGAGAGACGGACCTATCTATTTATATTGAGGCAAAATAATGTTAATTTCAGAGAAATTCTTAGACAGAAACGTTTAAATTATAGCGTTGAAGAAGTCTTTAGAAGCAACCGGACAAGCGTTTCTTAAAGAAAAAACAAGGGATAAACAACTACTCTTGTTCAATTAACCAGAAAGGAATATGTCGTAGTAGGATAAATACAAAGACTGTCGCTATATTTATATAACTCTAATAAGGATGTGTATGAAATATTATAGAAAACATAATTTGGGAAACATACTTTTCAAAATAACGCCTAGTTAGAGACATTTGAGTACATATACCCGAGTGCATACGGTCATATCACGTTGAATACACCGGTTCTAGTTCGATGACCGAAGTTAAACAACGTTGAATCTGGTCAGTTTTTTAAAAATAAGTTTTTTAAAATAAACTTGTAAAAATGGATTAATTCGAAAAATAGTAAAAACTAATCATTTATATTGTAGTTAAAGCAATACTAATTACTACGAGGTTTAGAAAGAGAACGAACTTAATCCAAACTCTTTTTTATGATTAAAATCAAAACAGATTAATGGATGACCGCTTGGGAATGCTAGTTGTTGTAAGCGTTTATTGACGGATGTGCATTGTGGTGCAGTGGATGTCGGCTCGGAAAGAGAAATCGGTGAGCCCTGCATTCACTTACACGCTAGTACTCCGTTTATGTGTTAAATAACTGCGTAAGACTTGCAAACCCGCCCTTAAACAAATCCCAATGAAACTTTCTCTGTCGGGGAAGAAGCTGGCTCAATCCACCTAGCGTGCATGCGGTTTGGACATGTACACGTCCCAACACAAAAATTTCTGCGCATGATGTTCTCACCCCATCGCGTACCTACCGACATGCTTGCAAAAAGTAGTGCTGTATTTTCTATTATAGCTATCTAGTTATTTATTGTTCTTTCTTCTAGTTTATATATCACTTAAACTGTATTATTAATTCAACAATTTCCTTGTACAGAAGCAAATAATTTTTTTAAAAAATAAACTTGTAAAAATGGATTAATTGGAAAAATATTAAAAACTAATCATTTATATATTAGTTAAAGTAATACTAATTACTACGGGGTTTAGAAAGAGAATGAACTTAATCCCAACTCTTTTTTATGATTAAAATCAAAACAGAATAATTTAAAATGATACAGATTTAAAAGAGTCTCACTCGATATAAAAATTGTCGTACTCTTTGTCTTCGGGAAGAGAGAAACCTAGGCGGGAAAAGCAGATGAGGCCCAATCCCACTTATTATTTGCCCAAGTAAACGAACTGAAAAATCCCACGTTAAAAACAACCTTGTGCAACATCACGACTCAGTAGGGAGGATTTGGGTAAATATTCACACTAATCTCTATGTATAAAAATGTATATGTCTGTTTGTATTTGTGTTTGTGTGTCGCCATTGTAATGAACATTAATCCTCCGAAAACCTTAGTCCAATTTCAACCAAAATTGGGTCATTTGTCGATCATGACATGAATATTTGATGCACGAAAAAAGTTTTAGATCCGATTTAGACACTTAGATAGATTCTCGAAACGTTCGTATTTACTCCGTATCCTATTCTAATGTAAACAAAACAATTTTTAAAGAAGTAATGGAATTTTTTTCATTAACCCGACAGATGTTATAATTTAAGCGTTATATTTAGTGGATATTCATATTTGAGGAGACACTCCGTTTCTTTATTAAACAGTAAAGTTATTCATTTTCGTCTAACAGACTGAATATTCAAGTAATCCTATTAAAGAAAATATAGTCTTTTTGGCAAGAATGGGAACTGCTACCCACCTGGCCATCATTCGATCCGACGTGCTATTTTTGTTTAAAGTCAATATTCGGATTGGTTTGATCGATAAAAAGTATTCAGTCGCTTAAAATAATTTCATGTGTATAAATCATACACACCTATTATGTCAATGTTAAAAAAATAAATTAGGTTCGTTAGAAGGAAAAAGTTGAAGCAACTGAAATGTGGTTCTACAGAAGGATGATGCGAATACCATGGATCGAGCATGTGAGCAATGATGAGGTCTTGGAAATTATGCAAACAAAAAAGAAATTAATACTGAGCATCAGAAAAAAACAGCTAATGTTCTTGGGACCTGCGATGAGGAAGGAGGGCTTGGAGAACCTGATACTAACAGGCCAGATTGAGTGGAAAAGAGACAGGAGAAAGCAATGGTTAACATATTTGAATGACCTAATCAGGTGGATGATGGAACGAGGGTTGCATGGTGTAATAGGAGAAGGCTTGCTAAGAGCCGCCAGGGATGGGGAGACGTGGAAAGCCATGATCGCCTACGTTCTGAAGGGACAGACACAGAGAAGAAGAAAAATTTAAAAACTTACCAACACTTTTAAGAGACTTTAATATAGGAAACAATAGACTGAGTTGATAGTTAAATTTATACGCGAATATTGGTTTGCTTTATTCATGTAACTATAAGCAAAATTGTGGTTAGTCTATGTCTGAGTATGTATGCAAATATAAATCAGGTTTATCGCTGGTTTTTATACGCAAATATTAGTTAGTTTAGTCCTAGACTAAAACGATAAAATTGGTTGGGATTATGTTTGTGTCAATACGCGGATATTGTTATCGTCTATGTTTCTGTATATATGCAAACACAGGCCAGAATTCCTTCTGATACGTTATAATTCGTCTGGTTTATATTTCAGACTATACGTTAATGTTGACTGGGGTCATGGTTGCGTTTTTATCTTGCTATTGATTGGGTTTATGCCGTGTTTGTATGTGATTATTACTCAAGTTCATTTCTGAATATCTAGGTCAGTTTTTTTTTACTTCAGGGCGCACTTGTTGAATAATTAAAACTCTTAGACGCACTTTAAGTTTTAATAAGAAAAAAATTAGTCCGAAAATCTGATAATGATAATGAGGTCTTCTAAAATAAGCAACTATTTTTATGGCTTTACATTGTATATTTAAGTATGTTTATGGGGTATCTGAGCTTGATGTCCCTTTATAACTTTTCGAATGATAAACTTTATATTTTATGCGTTTTTATGCAAATATGACGTATTAAAGATTAAGGAATTTAATATCAAGTATAAAATATCAAATAACAAACACTTGACTTAAATATTGAAGTCATATGCTTGGTCTCTCCAGTTTTTCTCTAAATAAAGATATTTATAAACATAAAAATAATTCATAAATTGCTGATCGGGTTTATCCCGTCTCTATATGTGACTAATAGTTAAGTTTGACGCGCACTTTGCTACCTTCTAGGGCACATTAGTGCGCGGGTGCATTCGTGTTCCCGGGTGAACCGGTTAAGAAACATTGATCTACGTGAACGTCACTAAGATTATATTCATGATTGGTATAATGACTGCGGTTGCTCGCAAATATTGGTGTTTTTTGTGCTTTGAACTACAAGTATCCACAGAGAAAGTGTCCCTTTAGGAAGCATCTTATCTATTTTCAGGGGATAAAGAGGATGTATTCTATAGAGTGTTGGCGGATCAGTTTTTGATACGAAAGGTACTATATCAATTACTGATTGATTTCAATAAAGCAAGCCAAACTATATCTGTAAGAAAATGATTACGTCGAAAGAAAGAAAACCAGGGTAGAAAGGACTCTGTGATGCTTAGATTGAACTTCCAAATTTGCATGACTTTGCTCAGTTAAATGACAAACATTTCCACATGAATCCTGTATATATATACATAAACAAAATGAATGTCATGTTATAACTTAGGTACGTTTCAAACAAAAATTTTTCAACGGTGTACTTTGAAAAATTAGAAAATAATCAGAGTCACAATCAATATAACGACTGAGGAGGGAATTTTGGAACGCGATTAAAAAAAGAAAACTTTTAATTACAAACAATTAAATTTCAAAGAGGGGTGAAAATAATATGCGTAAGGAGCGGATAAAATGCTCTTTCTATCTACAAAGGCTAGGCAAGTGGATTTTTATAAATACAGCCTCAAGTTTTAGGAGAGGGTAATTTGATCGGGCACTGTGTAAAATTGTAAACTAAGTGTCTTCGTAAAGTAGTTAAAATTGATGGTAACTATTATTAACTATCTGATGAGACATTGTTCTTTCAATGTTGAAACAAAATGTACAATTTTGTACAATTTTGTCGCTTGCATATGTTCTAAAGAAATAATTAATAATAAATATTAATTGCCCTATTTTTGTGTTGAGCACTGCTTAAATTAATGCTGTGAATGATGTAATTATTTCCTTTGTTCTTCTTCATATGTATATATATATATATATATATATATATATATATATATATATATATAAACTTATTTATAAATGGAACTTTGTCTCTGTGTGTGTGTGTCTGTGTGTGTAGCCGTTGCGTATAGAATCCGAAACGGCTGAACCGATTTTCTTGAAAATTTACACAGTTGCAATATAAGCATCTGCGAGTGTACTTAGCTAGATTTTGTGTCGACTACCCCCGATAAATATCGAAAATCGATAATCGAAAAAATTGGGTTATAGAAGGAGTGGTCCGATTTTAATCAAATTTGATACACTCATAGACAAAGATATAAGAAACGATATTCAGAAGTTTCAAGGTTGCAGTTCTTAGAATAGTGCAGAAAATCGATAATATATATATATAAAAGGCAAGATGTTTGTTTGTGTGTCTGTTTATCTGCCTGTATGTCTGTATTTTTTTCAGCCCGTTTATTTCAGTTTTTGCTTCGGATTTGGCTCTAAGTAGGTATAATTGTAGTTCTTAGTCTCAGCCATGACACCATTTACTCAGAGGACTTATTTAGCCTTCAAAATTCAGTTTACGACAAAAAAAACTGATTTGATATCGATACCAGGAAAGCAAAATTTGACTTACATCCATTCATTTTTCTTTCAATCTACCCTTTCGCTTTAACTAGAAACAGCTATTGCCTTTTAGTCTTTCGTGGCAATGTCCAAAGAGTCTAAGTTCCAGGACCATGGATTAGTTTTAAAGTTTTCATTATACCCGAGCAACGCCGGGCTATACTGCTAGTATATATATATATATATATATATATATATATATATATATATATATATATCTTATTTAGCCAAGTCGCGGTGACTTATTTAATCACTAGTTTAGTTAATAAACAGATAATGCAAATAGGTTAAACGTTTTTGCACTGGCCAATAAATTTATGGTTCAACTGTGGTCCATATTTGTGTTGTCAAACATCCTATTAAGACATAATTAAGACTGAATTGCCATTTCCTAAAAATATAACTTAATTATATAATAGATTGGCGTAAGGTGTTTTTTCGTTTACAAGCAGAGATCTACTTTCTATACGATACAAATAGTAACAATTATAATTAACAGTTCATAAGCTAAACAAATGATAAATTTATAACCATTGAAATAGAAAAAGGAACATAGATTAATGTGCAACATGAACTTGAATATGAACAAGTAATATATATATATATATATATATATATATATTGGTCCACATTGTATATACAATAATACCTGCTTGATTAAAGGGGTCACGCTCGTTTTCAGACTTTGAAACCATTCATTTAAGAACCATCACATCACTTGACAAGACACAAAAGTGTTGAAACAAAATGGCTACTTTTCTAATGACATTGTACCATATCCATGTTGTAATTTATGAATAAATAATATATATATATATATATATATATATATATATATATATATATATATATATATTATCCTACATATAAACCACTACTCGTTGTTTCAAGTGTGGAAGTGCATGAAACTACGAGTTGTGTTTTATAAATCGAATAATATATATATATATATATATATATATATATATATATATATATATATATATATATTAATTTATACTTAATCGCTCTGTTATATTACATTCAGCATCATCTTATAAAAATATTAGATAAAAGTTTATATATCGTTGTGTAACTGCCTGAATATACTTATGTGTATATATTTGCACTCCTAAACAGATATTTTACTTGGAAACCAGTTATTTACGCAACCTTAATAATATTTAGAGAGAAAGAAAATCATAAGTGATGTTCGAATGCAATACAAACCTAGAAGTGTTTAAGATCCTTAAAAATCTCCTCCCACAGTTTAAAATTTTAAGTCAACTTAAACTTCAGTAAGCCGTTCGTAAAATCCCTATCGTACGTTTAGATATGTTCAAACTATATAAAATCAAATAACTGCTTTCCAAATTAAGATTTTTCAAGAGCTCTACATCATATATGTATTAATCACTTTTTTAATACAAATGTATACAGGTCTAATTTATTATTACCAAAAACTCACAATAATTATATATATATATATATATATCGTCATCCGCAGACATATCTGTTTCACTGTATCACAGTTCATCAGTACGATTAGACATCCGATTGCTTCTAGCCAGGATTGAAACCCGACGAACTGACATAAGCCGGCTATTCTTCCTCTGAGTTATGGGTGCTTGGTGAAAGAAGACGGAATTAGCGTACTATATACAATGTACACACACGACAGTAGCCGAGAGTATTAAAATTCTTTACTCAATGAACAAAGCGTAAATGCATGAGTAGCTACTGTTTTTTCAAAGTCTACCATTCCTCCATCGTGCTCAATCGGGGTGTGAAAGCGTAAATAGTATGCATTTTTATATATATATATAGAGTTTTGTTTCTTTTAAGTAATTGGGCAAATGTCATCACTTTAACGTTACTTTTAGTGGATACCCATAACTGAGTAGCTGACGTGTTTATCTATTTATCTTCGTCTACCAACCTGTATTTGCTGCATAATCTATTAACAATATATTTATTCTCTCCAGCATGATCAATTTGGAGTCCCCTTTGACTGATAAACCGTTCGTAGATCTGACGTACTTTAGTCTGAATCAGTGGCTCAGTGCGTCGCTGATCAGAGAGTATGTAGAAAAAAGGCAGATGTATCAGTAAATAAAGTAAGAAGCGAATTGTATGCAGAAACCATATATTACCGTACACATAAACATATCAATGAAAGTACAACTTACAGTGTACCTATTTTTGCAGCCCACTACATATATATATATATATATATATATATATATATATATATATATATATATATATAATATAATAACAAGACCGACTCTGTAAGTATCTAAATCCTAAAACTATACGAAAATAAACTTTAAGGACAACAAATAACAGACAGAATCTAATTCCGTTACTATCCGTCGCTGCAAGGCGTTGGACAAGAGGGAAAAAAAAAGAAAACTGCGGAATACAGACAATACATACAATACCCCGCAGTAAAGAAAAAAAAAACCCAAACGGAGCCGACCACAAGGAAAGAAAAAGTGCTCGATACAGAACTAACCAAAGCGGAATAACAAATAGGAAGCAATGTAGAGCAAAGACACGTAAAAAAATCACAAGATTACCAAAACCTACCGCGTTTCACACAACGGCTCGTCAGGGTGTTTTTTTACGTGTATATATATATATATATATATATATATATATATATATATATATATATATATATATATATATATGTCTCCGTGTGTGCGTGTGTGTGTGTGATTATGTATTAAAGCGAAATATGGTCTAGGTGTGCTTCTTATTATGCTGGTTATTAAAATTCGAGTAATATAAAGTCAGCAAAATAATAACAATAATTACAACAATAGCATTGATGACATTTATATATATAAAACTTTTGATAGAATTTAATGTTGAAATTTTCGCACACGCTTGTGACTTTTTTCAACTAGATGAGGAATGAACACAAAGTGAGACTTACTACCCCGTGGAATATTGTTGTTGTTGGTTAGAGATCTTGTGGAAATTCTGTTCCCTGAGTATATCCATATCCATATTAAATCATTCTTTCGGTTTCTCCCTCCCCCCTCTCTCTCTCTTTCTCTCTCTCTCTCACTCTCTCTCTCTCTCTCTCTCTCTCTATATATATATATATATAGACAGAAAATCTAAGCAAGAGCCAACAACATACCATGGTTTCGCCCAACGGCTTATCAGGGAAATTGCCTCACACACACACACACACACACACACACACACACACAATATATATATATATATATATATGTGTGTGTGTGTGTGTGTGTGTGTAGATAGATAGATAGATAGATAGATAGATAGATAGATAGATAGATAGATAGATAATTATATTTAGATAATCATGCCAAGTCTATTCGAAAAATACTATATGATATAAAATATTAAGAGGTAGATCAGTATAGAGAGGTCAGTGAATATTATCCAGAGCAATATGATTAGCATTTGACAGAGGTTATTCGCTGTTTTTTATGTCTCTATAGCCTTCCTTATAGCATGTGAGTGCTAAATTCTTCAAGCAATCTTTCTTTTTTAAAGTCTCCTTGAAATGTTAACTGTCTCGTTCTGATATGTGTCCTCTTTGCTTTTATTTTCTGTAAAACTTCATCGTTGCACACATCTTCACTCTATGGTATCTTCGGCATCCTTTTTCTGAAATATATTTCTATTTTCTCAAGTATCTTCTTCATGTGTTAGGAAAGTGTCCATTTTTTACTGCTAATATTACATAATGGTTTTCCTTTATTAATATTTCCCATAGCATTTGAGAGAAAAGTTTGTTTTTTCTATAACAACCCCGGGCCATATAGCTAGTTTAAAATTTAAATAATGACTTACATCTATTAGCTCGTTTAGGAGCTATTGTGGGAACACGTTTTATTTTCATCATTGGTCAAAATCCAATTCCAAATAAGATTTGAACATTTTTAGCAATCCAGACTTTAGGGAATTGACCTAAAATTTGAAACCAGATCGATATTAATAGATATATAATTACAGAGAACAAAATAATGTAAAGATGCTTATGACCATATAACTTTCGAAAGTTTAGCTTCGGTGAGACTTGACACTAGCTTTATGGTGTACCCCTCTTTAATAAGCGAAATAATGTAGAAATAATAAGCTCAAATGTAGAAACATTCGAGCCGCGAGCGCTCGGTAAAAAGAGGCAAACTTTTTAGCGTGTATATTATCATTATACACTCCCAATAGCTGAGAGTGTTCTAATTCATTGCTGAATGAACAATACGTAGATGTCAGAGTAGCTACTGTTTTTCAAAGTCTACCATTCTTCCAGAATGCTCAATCAGGGTGTGAGAGCGTATATGCCTTTCAAAATACTTGCATGGTAATACATATATATTAAACTGTTAAGTTCATAATTTTCTGTATTATTGTAGCAGATATATATATGAGTAGCAATTCATTACTTATCGTATTTTACACAATTCTTCCTGGTTTGCACTAGTAATTTTAAATAAGAAATCTTAATACCAAAAAGTAGTTTTCACTTTTATGAAACAAGCAAGATCAAAGAGTACATTTAAACGAAATCATTCTCGCCATAGATTCTCGAAGCATTCGTATTTGCTCCGTATCCTATTCTAATGTTAACAAAACAATTTTTAGAGAAGTCATGGAACTCTCACACCGGCGTGATGTGGCTTCCCTGTGCCTCTTCTACAAATACTTTCATGGCTTCTGCTCCGATGAGCTTAGATCACTGGTGCCGCCTAAGCACGAATTTACACGAGATACTAGATTAGCAACTAGGTCCCACCCTTTTACAGTTAAACAAATAAGATGTAACCTTAAATTCTACTCCAACAGCTTCTTTTCTCGCGCTTCCCGCCTGTGGAACTCCCTTCCACAAGTCTGCTTTCCCGACAGTTACAATCCCCAGGTGTTTAAATGTAGGGTCAATAGACACCTCCTATCACACTAACTCCCAACTATTCTCACAACACTCTCATCTACCCAACCCTCATTCTCGGTATCCTTACCCACCTATCACCCACCCTCTGTCATTTCCTATATTTAATCAGCCTTTCTCCACTCTACGTAGCCCCCTGCACAGTAGTGGAAGTGACATGCCTTGCTCGGGGTGAAACGCTTATAAAAAAAAAAAAAATTTTTCATTAACCCGACAGATGTTATAATTTAAACGCTATATTTAGTGGATATTCATATTTGAGGAGACATGCTTGATTTGAGTGACGCGTCATAGATTTAAATTAGCAGAAAAATATTAATACTAATCATTTGTATTCTTAAGAATAATATTGAGAAATCTTGTGAGAAAAGGAATGTTTGAAATTGGGGTGAATGTAAAATAAAAACTTCTGTATCAGAACATGCCAGACGAATCTTTTCATAAAGATAACGGGGAAAGAAGAGGAGCGTATATCTTACCCTAACGTTCTTTTTTCTCTAACTTTCGAATGTTTACTGTTTCCCTATATTTGGTTGGAAATATATTTGCAAAACGTCTTAAGTAGTTTATCTACTTCCCTAACTGTCGCCTGTTTTCAGTGGGTTTTGTTTTGTATATAGACTTAACTATCACCCGGTTCACACTCCACCGACGTCTTTTGAACAGTTGAGAGGCTCATCCCTTGTTTCCTGTTTAGGATGTGGTTCCCGGCTTTCTCTTTTACAATCTTTTTATTCTTAAGTAGCCCCATGCGCATCAGTGGCGTCACCGCCTTGCTTGTGGTGATATGATTAAAAAAAAAAAAAAAAGTAGTCTTACATTTATATGCGACCCAGAAATATCAGATGTCTGATTCTGATTGTATGCATCAATTTATTTTGTAGTTTCTATGTTTCTTTAAAACCTTCCCGTTACACCTATATTTTGTCAAGAATATACAGGATAGTCTAATAGTGGACAGTAGGTAGAATAAGTTTATGTATCGGTTATATTATTACAATGGTGTTCACTACAACTATGGTGTTGGTGCTATAATATTTTAAATTTTATAACTAAATCTATCAAAATTTAATCTTTTTTTCAGATAATTTAGACAATCCATGATGGCAAATAATTTAAATATTAATGAAGGATAAATTGGTGTTAAGTGAGTACTGACGATCCCAAAATGCTAAAATTGTCAGAACAAATGGATTGAAACATTTGGTATTCAAATCCCAAAAAGACAAGCCATTTACCGCATTCGTGACGAATTCTATGCCGCTGGCTTAATTCTTAATGCTTAATTTCATTGTCAATTGTCAATGTGATAATTGTATTAATGAATATAATTGTACCTCAAAATAAATGCTTTCATTTACTATTCACCTACTTTTAGACCACCCAGTATTTAGCATCCGTTGGAGAAGCAAATCGCTGTTGCTTTATGTTTCTTTTTCATCTGCCTTCTTCACATTATTTTAATATCATATAGGTGATTTCAAATTACGTATAACTTATTTACACTTTTTACTAATCATTTGATATATTTTTTCTAAAATAATATATATATATATATATATATATATATATATATATTTGTATGACTTCTGTTATTTTTCGTACATTGTCTCTCCTGCCATCACAATTTATTGCTACATTTTGATATCTGATTTATTTGGGCGTTCCCAATACGTAGCTCTAACCTCACCCTGTCTCTTTTGCTGATAATCATATAATCTCTTTTCTTACAGTGAAATATTTTCCTTTCTTTTTTATTCTTTCATTTTTCTTTCTGACTTTGTCAACTGCAATACATATTTTGTGTATCGATTCTGATTTATCGTTAAGGTTATTTCAGCTATTAATAAATATTGATAAATATTAATAAATATTCCGCTATTAATAAATATTGATGAAACTGCTAAAGGCATCACTGACTGTTATAAAGAATTTCCATAAAAGCATTTATAATTCGCAAAAATAGATTGAGGGGAAAAACAAAAATGATCAACTATTAATATGATGAAAAAAAATTTTAGCTCGCGGATCCTGGAATTTGATAAGGTCATATATCATTTGTTATTTCTCATTGGTTGGCTTAGTGTAGTGACTAAGAGTAAAATAGAGACATGAATTGAGAAAATTGAAATTGATTCTCACGTGAAACTTGTGCATAACGGAAGCATTTTAGTAACAACGAGAATAATCCAGGAAAATGGTGAACACTTTGAGTGAGAGAAAGAATTCATGTTACCTCAGACTGCAGGTTGTATACTGCTAATCAAGGTCAAAAATCCCATATTAAATAAAATAATCAATACCTGACCTGAAAAAAATAATAAAGAATAAACTTGCCTATTAATTGATATGGTTAGTCCAGCGGATTTTAACATAGCAACCAAGGAATTCGAAAAACTGTCAAAATATAAAGAGCTGGAAATTAAATAGAAAAAGGTGGAAACTGAAAACAAGAGTCGTGCCAGTGATAGTAGGTGCACTTGGAATGATAAAAAATGGAACAAAACAACACATTGAAAGAATCCCTTGAAACCCCAGAGATATACAAAACATTGTTAAGTACAGCCCACACACTAAGGAGAACATTGGCTATGTAACGCTAGGGATGTTAGGGGTGAAAGAAAAAATATGAAATGGAGCTATAACAACGCAGTTCGACCTCCCTTAGGTCTTCCCGCAGACATGGTAGGTAGTGCAGAAATCGAAATATGACGGAAAATGACAAAATAATTATAATAATAATATCAAAATATAAAAATCTGGAAATTGAAATAGAAAATGTGTGGAAATAGATAACAAGAATAGTAGGTGTGCTTGGAATGATAACAAAAAATGGAGAAAAAAACATCGAAAAATCCCCGGAAACTCCAGCTTAAGACTTATTCAAAAAATTGTACAACGCACACAATAAGGAGAACTTTGTCCATGTAACGCTAGTGATGTTCTGGGAGATACAAAAACAATTAATTTGTAGCATTAACAAAACACCACAATCTGCCTAAGGTCTTTCCGCCGACTTGGTAGTTAGTGTGAAATTAGTAAAAATCAATTTATAATGAAAATGATATTATAATAATAATAATAATAATAATAATAATAATAATAATAATAATATTTCTGCGATTGTAAAACAAAACTAACACAAATACAACGAAATGAAAATAGAAAATGAATGTGGCACTTACAAAATAAACTATCTGTTAGGTCTGGATATTTAGATAAGATAAATGAACTCAAGAACAAATCTTAAAATTTTCCTGATGCATCATCTCCCCAGGAATTCAAAAAATATTTTTCTATAAAAACACAACCCACATTTTGAGAAATTCTTTCCACAATTAAATTGCTTGATAATATATATATATATATATTCTTTAGTTAAGGGGAAACACAAAAATTAATTTCTTTGCTTGGTCTTCGTCATTGTTTATGACGAGGCATGTAATTATAAAAGAAATGCATGTCGAAAGAAATTATTATTATTATTTTTCTTGGGTTCATGTTTTATACACATTGCCATCCGGGCTCTAACCAGATCCTGTAGAATTCCTTTCCATTTACTAGAAATTGAATGTAAAGTCAATAGTCATCTCCTATCTCACTAACCTGCATTCTCTCTCTCTCATGCTTCTTTCTCTGCCCACTCCACTCTCATCAGTATTCTCATCCTTCTCTTACCCACTTCCTGAAACCTTCTATAACCTGCGACTCTTTCTTATAACTTTCCTCCGATGTAACCCACTGCAAAACAGTGGCAGTAAAATGCCATGCTTGAGGCGATATAATAATAAAAAAAGTTCAGAAATGGATTCATGACATTTTCCACTGATCATTTTTGTAGAAAACAAAACTCTAAAAATCACACACATTTTACACAGTTAAATCACTTCGTCATAAGTGAGCTGTATTTATGAGTAAATTATGTTATATTTCTTTAAAGGATGTTCTACCAGTAATCCCTTTACTGAGTTTATCGGAAGCTTTTCCAATCAATTCAAGGGCTATAACAACGAACAGATTTATTGATGTATTCATGTGCCATATAGTTAAGGTCCTTATATTTTGAAAATTTTTAAAGATCTTCAAAAATATATTACAGTCTTCAGAAGCAGCTAAGTAAATAAGAAAACACAGTCTGTTTTTGTGTTCTTTGAGCACAATGCCTGGGCGATTAGCTTTAAGTGTTCTCTTTGTGTGTATCGTAAAGTCCAATAAAATTTTACAGCTCCTACTTCTGCAACTGGCTACTGGGTGGTGTTTATACCCGTTTTACGTAGCTTTCTTCTCGTAAAAGCTACATATTTTGGAGTATTGTTGTTGGCTGCCTCTACTAAACAGTGTTTTATATTGAGTAGGTGCTAACACTGTGCAACCAGTTATAAGATGTTTAATTGCTTCTGTCTATTTATCACAAAATCTGCATTTCAGGATAAGACTACTTTTTTCGATATAGGTGTATATTATTACTGTTTTGGGATCCCCCCCTTTTGTATGTGATAATGAACTCGACTGAGTGTACATATGCTCCTGCCAGAGAGAGTACAGTGGAGAGTTGCCAGTTGGGATTTGCCTCTACAACTATGACACTGTCAGCTCTCTACTTTCGGGTAGAGGGCACTGTCTGCTTCCGAGCAGAGAGCAATAACCCAGTCGTGGTTCCGCCGAAGGGTAGAGGCACGACTGGGTAAAAATAGACAGACATTTTTTGACCAGGCCAAATGGCCCGGAAATCCCAGTTAAACTGACCATGTGTCACATGTGGCCCTTACTGGGAGGAACAACTAAATAATGAGTTGCAGTTGGCAGTGGAGAGTAATCGTAGAGTTCCGTACAGTTATCGGAGAGTTCCGGGAGTATCGAAGTTACCCAGAGACCAGACTAGATCTGAGCTCTACTCAGCTAGAATAATATACACGGATATACTATTTCCAACGACTTCACTCCAAGACTTGTCTACATTTATTTTCTTACTAATAGTATTCTTGGATTTATTAATCTGCGTTCAAGTTTTTATATTAGGCTCAATATAACCTACTTTCTATCTCTATATTTGTTTTGTTGTTCATTATTTTGTGCGGTTCCTCACCCGGAATCCACAACAATTATTATTATGTCATTTTTCATCATATTTCGATTTCTGCTTTGGTCTCACTACCAACCAAGTCTGCGGGGAGACCTAAGGCAGGTCGTGGCGTGTTGTTATGACTCCATTTCATGTTTTTCTATCTTCACTATTCATGTTTTTCTATCTTCCCTATTATTATTATTATTATTATTATTATTATTATTATTATTATTATTATTTACCAGACCATCAATAAATCTTTTGAGTTTCTTTTAAAAGCAGTTCAGGATACGAAATGAAGTAAAAATATTATAAATTTTATTTTCATATTAATTTCAGATATTTCAATTTACATTTATAGTAAAAGTTATTGCAATAATTATTATTAGCTAAGTTGTACAATTAGGCCCATCTCCATCGTTTGTATGTTGTATCTATCTTGAACAAATACACCCCAACAACCTCCATTATTTTCTAATTGATTTATTAGCTTATTTTAAACACGACAACACTTTGTCATTTGCTCTATTTTCAATCACTACTTATATTTATTTATTTATTGGTGTATGTGTATCTCCTAAAATGCCATAAATCGTGAGAGGCTGACTAAGATGGCGAAGGAGAAAGAAGAATGTGGTTGTTTGTCTGAGTGAATTTGTTGAAAGTACAGACAAACATATCTTGAAGGTGTTCATCTCGACTGACACTCAAGCGTCAAGGGACATAACTCCACCAATTCCTCAATTCTAATTATCTGTTCTTAGCTTTGAACAGACAGACAGCTCTCTTATAATAAGGACTATCAGTTAACAATATAAATAAATGATTAATAATAAATTATTATTGTAAACATGATATATTATTGTTGTGGATTGTTAGGGCCAGGAAGAAAGACACGAAAAGAAGAAGGTAGGTTGAACCAGTGTATTGAAATGACAGAACATATATGCAAAATAAATGTTATCAATCAGCAGATAGAAGTGTCCGCCCGAACTGTCAAGTTACACAGGGTCTCAACTTCCCCACAGGAAGTCTCGCTGGTTGGTATTCATGAAGGAAGAAGAATTCCTTCCTATGTAGATAAGGCACCATAAAAAATATTCACTATAGATTAAAAAGCAAGAAATATAAAACAAATTAAAGGTAAAATTAATATAACGAAAAACATAAAGCAAGCGGCTAACATAAAGATGAAGAGTAAAAAATCAGTAAGATTAAGAAGAAAGCAAATCTAAGCGAAAAGTAATAATGAAAATAATTCATGGAACAACGTAATTCTCTCCATCATGTTTGTAAATGTGTTAAATGAATTTTCTCTTCCTCTCTAGCATTAACCGGATATATATCGCTAATTCAATATCATTACACGTAGTTATTACATTTCAGCTGATCTCAATTTTCATTGTAAAATATTTCATCGTTATGGTTACTAAACAGTATAAGATACTAATTCTATGTCATCCAACAATTAACTCAAACGAAAAAGTAAAATTGCACACACACAAAATTGGATCAAAACGCCTAAAAACATTTTGGAAAAACCCAGACCAAGGCAAATTTTACAAGTCAGTGTGAAAAGTAAGATTCTAGATTTTGATTGGATAGGAAATAGAAAACTGATCTATATACCCCGGTCAATTTTTTTCATACCTAGAAAATAGGTTTGCAGTTGGACCCGGTCACATCACTAAAATCCACTACTTAAACCATAAATCTTGAACGTTCAAATGAGTCCAACATGGAAGCGAAACTGAAGGACCTCGACACAATGTATGGAACAAATTTCAAGAAGCCAACCCGGACTTATAGGAGCGTCACACATTCGTTGTACCTCTCCTTCCAATTTTCCTTCCTTCGTCTTCACTTACACAGCATCAAAGAAAGCAAAAACAACAAGATATTTCAACTGACTTCGATAAGTGCAATCTTATTTAGGTGACGTCCTGAGTCCCATTTTCACTTTTTCTCCGGTCATAAAAAGGAAAAGCACACACTTTTATTAGCAACCTTTTTAATCTTTTTACATACACACATCTGCTACTATCAACCCTGAACTTTAAACTTCTGTGGGACATTTACATACTTACATTTCTCTTTGAACAATAAGCTACTTACTACATTTTCTGTTAGAACATTTTCATCTCAGAAATATAGTAAAGTGTTCAGTTAACAAAATTCCACTTTTTTCAACAACCTGATGATAACTAAAATGTGAGCATTGTTAGCTATGTGTGAAAGTCGCCTTGTACCAGGCATGGCTGACTCACCCTAAAACAGCACTTCACTGCGAGGGTATGGAAGTTAAAAATATTTTTATCGTTCAGTATAAGTATTAATTTATATGCCAAATTATGTATCCATTATTTCATTTTTGTTTCAGAAAAGTATTGCTAACAGATTACAGAAAATAATATTTTTTCGTTTTCACCGATTATATGGATAAAAAATCTTGGAATATTTTAAGGCAAAAACAAAAACAATTCAAACTATATTTTCATAAATTTTTTTGTTTCATTAATACGAAATTACCTTAACTTGAAGATCTTAGGAGACCCACTTGCGAAATATGTCCACTGTTGGTTCGGTCTGAGAATTTTCTTTTACATCTCGATTTCTAAGACCCATCTTTGTTTCTTCAACCCTTAAAAACGAAATGACGCAAAAAAAACAAAAAAAAACAATTCCGTGAAATGAATGGGATTTCGTTCACGCTCTTTTAACTCCTGCCTTGATACTCTTATATCATCAAAAAACAAAAAAAAACAAAAACAAAAAAAAAAACATGATTCCTAAACCATTTTCGGGAAGCAAAATAAAACATTACCCTGTCTATAATCTAATGATTGTCTTACATCACTCATCATTCTACTAACTGTTCTCTTCGTTTTCTATGCTTCCCAGAATCGAATCTAATCGATCGTGTTTTCGCACGGCTTAATTTTTACAAAATTTTGTCTGCATTTCCTCATTTCTATATCCACTAAAACTAACAACAAATACATTTAACACGAATGACTTCAAATATGCCATTTTTGTTTCAACAAAAAATAAAATAATTTTTGAAAAAAGAAAAAATATATTATATTTTGTTTTATCCACGAAGTAGAGAATTACTTTAATTTTTTCTTTTTTAATAATTCGCTATTATTGTATTATCTAATATTTTATTTGTTCATTTTTTTCTGAAACATTGTGTCACACATTAATGCGCGACACATTTCAGTTATTTAAAGCTTCAATAATATTAGACTAATTGATTCACCTTTATTGATTTTCGAAAACATCAGTTGGCACATTTTTGCCGCGAAAAACTTTAATAACACTTTGACTAATTCGTTTTATATTTGCAAACATTAACAGTGTTAATAAAAATATTCATTGTGCTTAGTAACTTATTATTATTATGTCATTTTTCATAATTTGATTTTTGCTATAGTCGCACAACATACCAAGTCTGCAGGAAGACCTGAGGCAGGTCGTGGAGTGTATGGCTCAATTTAATGTTTTTTTCTATCTCACCAAACGTCTCTAGCATTACATAGACACATTCTCCTTAGTGTGTGGGCTGTACTTAACAAAACATTTTTTTTGTTTGTAAATTTCTTAAGCTTTGGGTTTCCAGGGATTCTTTCAATGTGTTATTTTGTTACATTTTTTATCATTCCAAGTGCACCCACTATCACTGATATGATACTTGTTTTCAATTTCTACATTTTTCTATTTCAATTTCCAGGTCTTTATATTTTGACAGTTTTTCGAATTCCTTGGTTGCTATGTTACAATCAGCTAGACAAGCCATATCAATTAATAAGCAAGCTTTTTCTTTTTGGTTTTTAACAATAATGTCCGGGCCATTTGCCTCATTTTTTTTTTGTCTGTGTGGATGGTGTGATCCCAAAGAATGGTGACATCTTATATTTCTGTAACCCGTGCTGGGTGATGTTCATACCAGTGTTTGTTTCCATATTTTCCATAGTATTTGCACATTGTCCAGAGTAACATTGCCCCACTATATCGTAACGATTTTATATTCATTTTGGGTAAGTACAGGACATCCTAAGTTTAGATGGTCTATTATTTCTTGGTATTCAGTTGTAAAAAGTTTTCAAGTAATGTGGTTTGTTTTTAACTGGTACAGTTCTTTTTGTGATTCTGAAGCGTCAATCCACATACTTGACTCCATAAAAGCCATTTTAAACTATTGATTCTAGAAAGCTGCTGAATGCTTTTGACAGTTTAGATACCTCTGAACGGACGAGAATCTATTTTCTCAGTTTATCTTTATACAAAGCCTTGTTAAATATCTAGGTATGGAGAAAGAGACATATTTTTAATGGGGTTGTCATTTAAATTTGGCAAACGTAAGACGGTTTGAAATGTTTTAACTCCCGTTAAAAGTCAATTGAAAGAAGCATGCCCGGCAAAATAATTCTTATTCTAAAAGAAATGCAGTTGCAATATTAATTGTAATGTTACCCGTTTCCATATAAGGGAAATTTGGCAGCCATTGATTGAGCAGACAGTGCTTCTGTCGGTTGAAAAAGAAAAATATCTTAATTTCAGTTATTTTTCAGAAAAAGTAGTGGCTCAAATCCCGTAATATTTATCGCTCTTTCTAATATTAAATAAGGTCTCCTTCTTAAAAATGTCGGAAAGAGTCATAATTATAAATTAGACCATTATTGTTATTTAACAGGATGTAAAGTTTTTCAGATGAACGATTTGAAATGTTCCGTTTATTGTTAAATGTCAAGTTAAAGTCTCATGTCTAACATAATCATTTTTATTCTAAAAGAATTGTAATTGATATATTCACACACCAGACAAAAAAGAATAAAGAATATCTTACAATCCAAAATATGTTTCGGGAGCATATCAGCGTTAATAAAATAGACAGATGCAAAAACGTTAAGAGAATACCCTACACTTGTAGATTTAATTTTGTAATGATAGCGGAAACAACCAATCGGAAACCTGCTCTACAATACAGGCTGGTCCAAAAAATGGTGTACAGTAAATGATAACATCAATTTGAGATAATATACAAAATTATATTTATAAATACAAGTAATCGATCCAGTAATTAACCCAGGGCAGCACTACCCACTCAAGGCAATTGATGTAGTTCAGGTGTACGTTGGACATCCATAGAATTTTCCGCACACAGTTATCATCAATCTATCAAAACACCCAGTCTCACTACATAAATTACGATTGAGTAGTGAGTTAAAACATAACTGGTTGCTCAACGCTTTCGGACTTGTGTCATGATATCGCCAAGATATGTCAGTCAGGTAAGTGCCATACGTTATACACGATTCGGTGATCATGTCTCTTTCGAGATATGAACGCCCAAGCGTGTATCACGTATGGGATTTTGAGACATGACTGACTGGGTAGAAGATATATCTCGTAGTAGGTTGCCATTACTTTCTGCAGTAAACTGGTTGCCGACCAAGGATTTAGAAACAAATTTTTCCATTGATTTAACCCACAACTGGAGAAAGAGACGGATTAATAATTTTCCCAAGGACATTTGTGCGTCAGTGAATGCAAGGAATTCAATTGGAATTCGAACTCAGCTCCCTGATCTTTCGTTCCAAGCCGATACTGCACCACAACGCGCATATTGGTTCTAAATAACCTGCAAACAGTTGATAAGTCATCAATATATCAATCAATCTAGCAAAACACTCAATTATAAAATGTCAATCATGAGTCATGAGTTAACTGAGTGCTCAATATTTTCAGCCTTGTACCACAAAATCACTAAAATAAGTCTCAGTTCTAAGTAACTTACAAATAGCTGATAAGGAGTCAATAAATCAATCAATCTAGCCAAACACCCAGTTATAAAATGGGTAAGACCAGAACAAACTCTTCTATGCCTGAAACTATTCCCTACATATTTGTAATGCAATTAGATCTATATTATCGGAAATAGCCGAGAATATTATTGATTATGCATTATCACAAATTCACAGATAATTCTTTTGTGAATCCTACAACCTTCCGTTTTATTCCATCTCAGTAGTTTATGCATTTGTAGGCCTAACGTCTGGATGCCTATCGATTTTACTCCGCCGTTACCTGATTACTGTTTAATGGGTTTATATCAGCCATTATTCCCATTTTGTGGATTGGAGCCTTCAAATTAACATTCTAGTTTCTGATAATAATAGAAAAGAAAACTTGGTATGAACTGAGATAGTGAGCGCAGTTAAGGAAATAAAACTTTCTGTGCTAATTTATGAAGTAGGTTAGCCCAGATCATATCAAAAGTGTTATTCTGAACGAGATATAGTGTAGGGGCCTCGGAGATGCTTGGTAAATTGACCTTGTGCCAAACACGGCCAATGTCCCCACAATTTAAATATCAGATGGTTGGATGTTGAAATATGGAAGGATAAAACATTTCGTTAATACATTAAAGCAAAAATTTATTAACAGAATAACAAAATTGTAAAAAAAAAAGTGAACTTTCGTTAACTGAACACTGTAACATATTTGTGAGAAAGAAATGTTCATTGAGAAAATGCATGTACTTTTGTAGCTAAAATAGTTCAAAGGGAAATGTAAGTATTTAAAATGTACCACAGAATTTTAGAGTTCATGCTTGATAGTAGCAGTCATATGTTCCTTCCCCTTTTTAGTAGGTTGGCGACAGAATGAGAGAGAAGGTAAAACAAATAAAGAGATTGTACTTAGCGCACCCTGTTGTCGCTGTTGTTGCTGTTGCTCTCTTTGTCGGCGTGGGGTGAAAATGAAGAAAGTTAAATGAATATGTGACCCGCCCTTCCGTCTAGATCGCCTTCTTGAAATTTCTATTGTTACATTGCCACAAGTTCCTTCAGCTAACCGCTCACATTCTGGACTCATTCTGACTAGTCAAAGACTGTCCTTAAGTATGTCACCGACTCTAGCGGGCATTTTCACTTCAAGGTGTGAAAAAACGTTTGACTGACGTCATATATCACATTTTGATTTCCTATCCAATCAAGATCTAAAATTTGATTATTACGCTGATTTGTAAAATTTGCCTTGGTCTGGGTTTTTCTAAAATGTTTTTAGTCGTTTTGATCCGATTTTACGTGTGTGCAATTTTACTTTGTGTGTTTTAGCTAACCTTTGTGTGATATAAGATTTCTATCCTATAACAGATATCTGCTACGGATATATCATTGACTGATCATCAACATCGTTATCATTTTTTGTATTCTATTTGTGAAGAGGAATTTCCAACAACATATCTTCCTAAGAACTATCATACTATTTTGTATTAGGGTTGTCCAAAATTATGTGGGGGGTAGGTGGAACAGGTTTGTGTATCGTATATTACTACAATGATGTTCATTGTTTTCAACAAGATGAAGCACCTTCGTATTTGTCAAGAGCTATCCGTGAAATGGATTTGCCGAAGAATTCCAATTTATAGGCCAGAACGTTCACCTGGCTTTGATTCATTCTTTTAAGGAATACTCAAAGACATATTTCATATTCGTATTCCAAGTAGTGTTAGTGAATTAATAAATAGTGATTAAATAAATTACTTAAAAGACGCATTTTAAGAAATTAATAAACAAAGAAACCTGAGCAAAAATATTTGTGGAAGTGTGAGTGGTAGACTTAAAAGCTATGGAAATTATGAGGAAACATATTTTGAGCACCTGTGTTGATAGCATTTAAGCAATTTTGTATTATTTACACAGTAAAATATTGTTAATGTAATAGTTTTATTAGTAATTATAATTGTATACGTAATCTGAAAATAAATATTATCATTTATTGTCCAACGACTTTTAAACCAATCTGTATTGTGCAACAAGTTCTCGAGAGAATGATTTACCTATCTGTACGATCTTAATATCAACAAATCTAGGGTCATCTTTTAGCTCTCTTGCAACAATACCTTATATACTTTTTTTTTACTTTCTACTTTGATACCCTTTCACCAATTTTAATACAGGTTCCTATTATCTTGAGTAGGTCTTAGGTCTGGTATTCGTAAGTAGCATACAAAAAATACTAAATTTGTTTATTTGATTAATCGCTGTTTCTCTCTTTATTCATATTTCACTTTCGTATTTTCTGCTTTTTTTTCATTTTTTTTTATCCAGTCTTACCTTCCATCTATTTCTCTCTGAACGTCATCCGAACGCAGACGAAAAAATGTCCAGGAGTTTTTAAACATAACAATTTTCTTATTGTGATTTGTTGATGCCTGATGATAACAAACTGTATAATGAAAAAGCAAGCCGAAGATGCCGAGAAAAATAGCTAGGAGCTGGGGGTCTTTTGTATTCTTATCCATGCTCCCAGCCTTGGTCTGTTTTTTTGGCAATTCATTAGCCATTGCAGATAAATTGAAATAATCTTAGAGATTTATCTGCTTAGGTGATGGTCTTTTTATTTATTGACTGTCTGAAAATTGTCCATAAAAAATTTCAGAAAATGTTATACAAAAGGAATTATTATTCCTTTTGGAAATTGATAAGACAACCCACATAATGGCGTCTAGATTAACCATTTTTATGGATACATTTTTTGGTTAAATGAGAAAATACTAACCAAAATATATATATATGGTGCGATGGATGAACTATCGCCAAAATTACGCAAACATGAAAATAAAACTAACATCTCATTTTAACAGATAAATATACCAAAATAACACAAAAAACATCTTCCGGTGGGCAATGGCGGCCGAGCAAGCGGGCGAGAACCATGGAGACGAATGAGACTTAAGCAGAAATTTCCTGGCAGAGATGAAGGTATCGATGCCAGCCTTAACCCAGCTTAACACAGGAGGAGACCTCGGATGCACATTTTTTGATGGGAAAACTAAAAACGTTGTTCCATGGGACGTCACAGAGGAAGTCTCGGAACGAATCCCAGTCTTCCCTTTGGTAGCAGTCGGATATTCTACTGATCTGGGTTTCTTGGGTCGGGTGGGAGTGGAATTAAATGTTGACGAAAACTACGGTGTGGTCAGAGTTTCCGAGTGGGCAGAGTTGTTTGGTAGTGCAAGAGTCTGGGATGGAAGTAAAGCAGAGGTCTAGTAGTGAGTCCCTTCCGTTGGGTTTGTGAGATTGAAAAATTCATAGTGTGGACACCAGCAGGGTCGGTGAGAGAGTTCTCCAGCCATTGGTGTGGTGGGCGTTAAAGTCACCAAACACAAATATATGAGCAGAGGGATGGGAAGAAATGGCTTTGTCGATATTGTCTGAGATGCTGTCAAGTAACGAACAGTCTTGAGGAGGAAGGTGAGCGGTAGAGAAAGAAGAGATAGCTAATCGAGCTTAAAAGTGAGAGACGGAAGCACATGAAAGAATGATCCAGGGATTCAAGAGATGTCACCCTAGCTAGAGGGAGGTGTTCGCTGACATACACACCAAGCCCATGCATATGAACATTGGAGTGCTTCCTGAAGAGGGGAAGGTAACCAGGAACGTAGAACTCAGAAGAGGGGATAGAAGGGTTAGGTTAGTTTTGCATAAGGCTATCAGGTGAGTTAGTATGAAGGAATGAATCTACGCTGATAAAGTTAGTGCGTATACCACGTATGTCAGTGAAAGAGACCATTATACTCTACATTTTTGTCTTTTATTAATTTTTTCTCTCGGCCTCTAAGGCAGCTTTAATAAAAATTATATATATATATAACCAAAAACAAACACACAAACACACACACACACACACACACACACACACACACACACACACACACACACACACACACACTAAATTCAAACAGTAGCTGCAAAACAACAAAAAGATCTAGATGACCTGTAGAGTAGAATTGAATCAAAAACGCTAAAAACAATTTTGAAGTATAAGGGCGAAGTTAAATTTCGCATGTCAGTGAAAATATATGACCTCTCTGATCTGCTCGCCACCTGAATTATCTATTCATACACGATACCTTGGCCATCAAAAAAACAAATGGATCTCGATATGTGGAGCCACAAATTTAATCGCCTGAAGAAAATCTACTTTCGATTCGAAACACGTGTAATACATCTACACTTTAAACAAAACTTTCACGGATTCTCGTACTTCTATATATATATATATATATATATATATATATATATATATATACATATATATATATATATGTGTGTGTGTGTGTGTGTGTTTATCAGTTGTATACAAGCTACATGAAACTTTCAGTCGATTATCCGGGCTGGAACTAGATTCGGCTAACCGAATTCCAATTCCGCTCACAACAGGTTTTACGGTTTTACAAATATGCACATGCAAAACGTATGCAGGCCCATCAAACAGTTAAATATCTAAGAAGACTGTGCTCTTGATTCTTGGTTATCATCCAGTGTAGGAGAATATCACTTTTAAACGCAAGCGCAATCTATACCCTCTCGCAAAACTACGAGATAGAAATTTCAGAAAAACATCAGCCTGGATGTTGAGGTTGATGCCCCAGAAATAAGCAGATTCGATCGGCTGACAAAGTATGTCTGAGTAATGTTCAACGAATGTATGCGGAATACTTCAAAAGAAGGATTTTTTGTGGTGTGGCGTATTGTAGGAATAAACCTTAAGACAGCAAGCCAGTCTTTTATTCGGCTCCTTTCTTACCATTTCACAACATTCTCTTTCAATTCTTTTATCCGTCTCTCTTACTTTTATCTTTTATTTTAAAAGTATTTCCGTTTATCTCTTCCATTCCATTCCATTGCATTTAAATGACGAGTCACTGGTTGTATATGTGTATGTTCACGTACGCACGCGCCTGCTTGTGGTTTTTGTATCGAAGACGCTGTTTGACATGTTTTCAGAAGAGGCATGATTATTCAACTATTGCTAGCCAGTCGTTCAAATTTAACGAATATAATCAGAGCATATGTGTGTATACTAGTGTGTTTGTGTGGGTGTGTATGTGAATTTTACTTGTAACATATATTATCAAATTCAAAGAACTACGTGTTAATAAATTTTTTATCATCTTTTCCCAAGCCTTTTATTTGAACAATTTATGCGAAAGCATTCAAAAATACAATAAAAAATCAAACGGAAAAAATCTTGTTGGATATTTGAATAAATGTAAATATATTTTATTAGTATATATTTTCTTTTACATTTTCTTTTACTTTCTTCGTATGTAAGCAATTATATATGTGTGTGTGTGTGTATGTACACACACACACACACACACACATATATATATAGAGAGAGAGAGAGAGTTTGTATTTGTGAGGGAGAGAGATAGATATAGAGATAGATAGAGAAATGAAACAGGTTAGAAAATGTGCCACGTGTAATAAAAGCAATAGATGTTTATATATATATATATATATATATATATATATATATATATATATAATGCTAGATATCAGATTACATTTGATTAGTTCTTTAGTGACATATCAACTCCCTGTGGGTCATTTGATGCCGAAATTTAATATTCTTCGGCGTTTGAATTTATAAAAATATGATATATTTTACTTTCACAATTTAATACTGTTAGATGATACTCAGGTTTTATATATATACAAGATTGTGTCGCCATGATTACTAGAGGTGGTGATATGTGTGTTTCGTGCTGTAGTTCTGTTGAAGCTATATTTTGAAATACAATTTGATTTTTTAAGTATATCTTTAGGATATGGTATGTATAGATGTCATGAAAGATTTATTTCATCTTTGGTAGAATTTTAAATGTAGCTAATTGAAGTCGCTACAATTTGTTACTATGTTTTTTGTAGCGTTTATTTCTTGGGAAACTGTACAGATTGAAAGTGGTTCTTGTTATAGATTATACAAGTGTGATATAATGGCGTGCCCGATATGAAGTCTAGACATTATTGCCCCATTTTTTTCTTGCTTTTAGTGTTTAATATCCTTCTTCTACAAGTTCTTATAATTAAGCTATTTATGGTAGGGGGAATGTAGATTCATATTTTCCGAAAGTAAATGAATATAATTTTTCGCATTAATGAATATAACGAAGATAACGAACATAACTAGTCTCCCTAAGTTGCTGAGCATGACAGCAAAATGCCTCTGGCAGGAAGGCCTCTGATTGGGAGGTTGTGAGCTGCATGAAAGCTCTTAATTGCTGTTGTTCCCAAGTCCATTCTTACCCAAAGTGGTAGCACCTGTTAGGGTCCCAACTATGGGCAAATAGTTAACTACCAAACTGGTGTCAAATCTCTATGAATATATAAAAATACATTTTTATAGAAATATATACATTTTTATAGAAATATATACCTAAAAATATATTTCTATAGAAAAATATACATTTCTGGAGTAAGACTATTACAAACAATGCATTTTTGAAGAAAACATTATTGCTATAACATATTTTTGAAGAAAAAATATTCTGAGTAAAACAGTTTGAATATAAAACTAGAACACATATTCAGTTTTCTAAAATTAATTAAAAAATGAATAATTGTTCATCAAAATCTGAGTAAATCCCCTTCTCACTATGACTGAAAATTAAAAAAATACCCTAAAACCTCGGAGGTTGATAAGCCGTTTAATAAAACTTAAACTCAAACTCTTTTCCCTAATTAACAATTAAGAGCCGTTACACCACCAGCACATCGAAGCTTACAACACTTGGCATTCCTAAGTGGTCACGCATCTATGACTAGGCTCGATGTTGCTTAGGTTTGGGGACAATATAGGTCCGATATTTCAACCAGGAATGACCGTAAGCCTATAGATATCAGTCTATGTGTTGGAAAGCAGTAAGCATAGATAATACAATTTCGAAGATTTCATTCAACCGTTCAGTCGGTGCCGTAAGTTACACATGGATTTTATTTCAATAACAAAAATATCATTTGTATTAGTCATACTAAGGCTAGATTTTTAAAACTATACCTTTTTTTCTAATAAGATTTTAATTATTTAAAATCCGTTATTTATTTTAATTTTTCAAAGTTTTCTAATGCCAAATTGTTTCAGCACCGATTAATAACAACTGGTAGTGATCGTGTCTATACCTTTTATGTGTTTGTGTACCTTAATGCTAGTTTGTCGTTCTGTTGGATTTTACTTCATATTCGAGCATAATTCTTATGCATATACATAATCAAACCGACATATATATATATATATATATATATATATATATATATATATATATATATATATATATATATATATATATATATGTCGGTTTGACTAGCGTATATTCTAGCGTATACGCATCGCTCATTCAGTAAAAATGAATTTGAGCACTTTAGCTATTGGGCGCGTACTATGATAAACGCTAAAAAGACTGCCTTCTTCCACCGAACGCTCCGCGGCCCAGGGGTAGAGTCGCCGAATTGCGCCAAATCGGTCTGGTTTCGAGCCTGGGTTATGTAGCAATCGGAGTCTAATCGTACTGATGAGCTGTGATACAGCGAAGCAGCTCTGTCTGCGGATGACTATATATATATATATATATATATATATATATATATGCGTGTATATATATATATTAATGCAGGTTTCATTGAATAATATAGACAAGTTTTGTGTAGGATCCGTTCATACCGTCTGATATACTTGATGGTGATGTCGTTAAAAGACAACAAAAAATCACAGTATTTGTTGAATTTTTTATCGGGTCTAAGCTTTCGGCTCACATAAGCCATTATCAAAGAGTAAATATTAACACACAGTAAACATAGAACATTTAAGCTATTAACAATAAAGATAATTGAATTGAAAATATAAGTCCATCCATTTCAATTCAATTATCTTTATTGTTAATAGCTTAAATGTTCTATGTTTACTGTGTGTTAATATTTACTCTTTGATAATGGCTTATTATATAATAATCAGAGCTATGTGCATTTGAATCACACTAGAAAATTGTGTGCATACCCAAGGAAATCCAAAAGGTATCACTAGAATTGAAACTAATGATATAAATCTTTGACTTTGCACACGTCATAAAATAAAACCTTGTGAGAAAATTACAATCAATACTATATAATTAAGAAAGCTCTCCTTCAATACAAAGAAAAGATTATTGGACGGTTATGTTATATCTATCCTCCTATCAGGGTCTTCCCTCCAGTTATGGGTTAAATAAGAAGACAGATTGAGTTCTGTAGACTTTGTAGGCCGCAGAAAGCAATGGCAACCTACTGCGGGATAATCTTCTGTCCAGTCAGTCATGTCTTTTTCAAGACATGATCGTCCAAATCGTGTATCACGTATGGCACGTAAATGACTGACCCTCCTGTATAGCAGCGAATGATGGATGATCAACTGAAATGTGGTTCTGCTGAGAGTACCATGGACAGAAGACGCGAGTAACGACGAGGTTTTAAAAAGGATGGAACTGATATTTGACATCAGTAAAGGATTGTTTAAGTTTTGGGGAAAGGTAATGAGAAAGGAAGGCTTGTAGAACCTGATACTCACGAGAGGGACAAAGATGAAGAGAGACAAGAGAAAGCGGGTCATGACATACTTGATTGCCTTCATCAGATGGGTAAAGGAGCGGTATTGAGTTGGATAACAGGAGAAGGTGTACTAAGAGTGGCAAAAGATAGGAAGATGTGGAAAATCATGATCGCCTACGTTCTGAAGAGACAGACCATATAGAAAAAAATCTTTGAATAATTGTTTTAAGGGAAAGATGTTATAAAATTCAAACGATGATAACGTTACATTTTAGTTGATGAATGCTAAAAGTTTCCTAAACATATCCACAAAATTTTTCATTGCCTGAAATACTAATACTTTCAAACAAACGTTAACATGAAAGTTAGGACGATTCATTTAATTGCCTCTGTGTTCAACGTCAGAAACTATGTGCATTCACCCAAAAATATTTTATTAATATTGCCGAACTGTAAATAAACTTTACCAATGTTCATTGCCTATTAACCACGTCATGTACTTAAACAGCCGTTTTATACATCATTTAACAAGAGAGTAGCTTCGTCTTTGATCTTGTTAATCTACTGACGCCACTTATTTGTCTGTTGTATTTTTTCATTATCTAACCCTGTCTTTTTATTACACACAGACAAATCATGTCGTATCATCTTCTGGACGTCTTTGTCTAGGCACGGATCAAAATGAATCTGCCCACTGTATGGATTCATCAAAGTGAGATCGTCCGGAACAGCTATCATCAACTTAATACCCTCTTTACATTCATTCATGCATTTACCCAGTTAGTTCTTCTTTTGCCGCTGTGGTCACCATTCCCATCGATCTCACAACTTTTGTTCATAGTGACATTTCAGAAAAAACACTGACATTGAGTTCCTTTTGTACTGGGCACATAAATTTACCCCGTTCCACTTCCCACAAGTTAAAGAGGGAATATCTATAAAGCAGTGGGTGGTTCGAATTCAGAGCTTTCTTTCACTTAGACAGGCGATAGTTTATGAAGTCCTTACCATGCCCAGACAACATGCCCACTCCCAACTTTCGGCCGCATCGACTAGATGCAAACGAATATTATATTTGAGGACGGCTTGACTCCAGAAGTTTCTGGAAAATTTTAAGTGTCTACAACCAAAACTGCCTTCAGAGCTCGATACATGGTTTTCTGCCTGGATTTATTTCCATAGACCTTTTCGTGTTCATTTGAATATGACCGAGAGGCAGCGAAGGTTAGGCTTTTCCTTAGCCTTGATAAAGGTAGTAAGGGAAAGCGAGAAGAAAGGAATACACATAAACTACAAAAAAAAAAAAAATAGAATGAAAAAACGGAATGCCTGATCATCAGCAAAAAGAGAAACCAAAAATGCTAACTACAGGTCGGAGATGCCAAAGTCAAGCAGGTGCAGAAATTTAAATATTTAAAGAAAAATGTATTGGAAATGTGATATCTGTCCTATATAGCAGGCAATGTTGAACAATCTCCTTAACGTTGGCGAAGAGACTTGAAGCAACAGAAATGTAGTTCCACAGAAGGATCCTCAGGATACGATGCACCGAATATGTGAGCAAAGATGAGATTTTGGAGATGATACAAACGAAAATGTAACTTATATTTAATATCAGGATGAGATAGCTGAAGTTTCTGGAATACATAATGAAAAAAAAGCGTTTGGCGAATCTAATAATCACGGAACGAGTAGAGGGAAGGAAAGACAGAGGAAGGCAACGCGAGACCTAATTGTTAGGCTTGGGCAAATTGATAGCGAAGTTGGGTTTGGGAGAGATACCAAGAGGAAAAAATTTTAAGAGCAGCCAGTGATAGGAATAAACGAAGGTTCATGATCACCAACGTCCAGAAAAGACGCAGCACTTAAAGAAGAGGATGAACTGCTTTCCTGGGTTGTCGAGCTCATTTTACCCAAACTGCTCATCTATACTCTCATTGTTAAATCAATTTCAGTTCAACAGAACTTTCAACATAAATTTCTAACATTAATGAACTCTCTTTGCTTTTACACAATCTCTAGCATCCAGCGACGACAAATTAATATTCTGATAATTTCGAGCATGCCGAATAAATTATTTTGCGTTAGTTCAATGGCATATAAACTGTTTCTGGGCTACGTGAAGTCGAATATAAATTTTGTACAAAAAACCACAGTCAATCGCTATAAATGCCAGTCAGTCAGTTAAGTGCCATACGTGATACACTCTTGGGCGATCATGTCTCGAAACAGACATGACTGACTGGGCAGAAAATTATCCCGCAGTAGGTTGCCATTGCTTTCTGCGGTTGCCGACCAAGGCTACAGAACCCAATTTGTCCTGCTATTTAACCCATAACTGGAAGGAAGAGACGGATTAATACCTTTCCCAAGGGTATTTGCGCGTAAGTGCATGTAATGAATTCAACTGGAATTCGAACTCGGCTCTCCGATTTCTCGTTCCGAGCAGATATCCAATGCACCACAACGCACATCCTGTTATAAAGGTAAATATACCAAATCATTAACCTAAAATTTCGAGTCACCTTAAATATCTTCGGAAGATTACAACATTTATATAGGTGTCATGTATAACGCCGACCTCGTCCAAAGCTATCTAAATTATCAGCTGTTGACCACGGCTTTCTCAGATTAATGAGTAGAAATTTCTTCTCGCAAACGAACCGAATGGCGATGCAGAATTACAAACAGACTATTGTGTCAAATAAGAGAAACCATATCGCTCGAGGGCTTCAGCAAATTTCACAGCTTCCACACTGTTTCGAACAAAAAGTTGGGAAGGATAACTCATAAATATTAGAAAGACGAATAAGAGTTATTGAAGATGGGAAACATATTTTTGCGAAAAAATATTTTATTTTATCTAAAAGTTTTTACGAATTACAAACGATAGTACCCATTCCGGTCGGTCAATGAATGCCGAATATTAACTCATGAGGAAACGGCTAATATTAACGTTAACATTTCAATATGACGCTAATAACAACATTACGATTATCAGTACTTGTGAGTTACAAAAAGGAAAACAAAAGTCGGATTTACATTTGAATCTGATATTAGGAAAAGGTCTGGTTTGCACGGGTCAAACGCTTACACATAGGTCGTTTGAACAGTGTAATGAAAATTTTGAATGAGGTCTTTTAGTTGTACGTTTTTGGCAAGAGTTTACTAGGCATCATTTTACTGGTGATCGTACCCGTCTGGAGCTAACCCTGCTAATTTGCGAAGTTCAGAGTAGTTATTATGAATTAGATTTTTGTAATAATCTTTTCTTTATGACTGACGACACGTAGGGAAAGAGGCCGCATAAGTGGAGGAATTGAAGTAGCAATATATATATATATATATATATATATATATATATTGAAGTAGGAATTGAAGTAGGAATATATATATATATATATATATATATATATATATATATATATATATATATATATATATATATATATATATATATATATATTTTATAACGGATTTCTGATTATTAGTTTGGATGATTAATATTTCACCGGTTTGGTGATCTTAGCGCGGCTCTTCAGATCCAAATGGTACAACAATGGGTAGTCGAAATATCACCCCACCAAAAAATACCCCAAAATGTCTTCTCTTTTATTTGATTTTCCGTCGACGCCCACATGTCCATGTTAGGACGGACATTTGTGACATTTATATACGAAAAGGTTCTCGTTACATACCAAGTGTACTATGTCGAGTGCGTCTCTTTTAGAATTTTACCGGATTACATACCAAGTGTACTACACAATATATATATATATATATATATATATATATATATATATATATAAACAATAAGTGCATTCAACTGGAATTCGAACTCGGCTCTCCGATTTCTCGTTCCGAGCAGATATCCAATGCACCACAACGCACATCCTGTTATAAAGGTAAATATACCAAATCATTAACCTAAAATTTCGAGTCACCTTAAATATCTTCGGAAGATTACAACATTTATATAGGTGTCATGTATAACGCCGACCTCGTCCAAAGCTATCTAAATTATCAGCTCTTTTTATTGTTTACATGCACTTATTGTTTTTTTTCCCCTCTTTGTCCAAAGCTCTATAGCCGAGGACAATAACGGAGTTAGATTCTGCTGGTTATTCGTGGTCTTTAAAAGTTTCTTGTGTAACATTTTAAGATTAGAATACGTACAGAGTCGGTTTTATTATTATTATTAATATATATATATATATATATATATATATATATTGTGTAGCACATATATATATATATATAAGAGAGAGACATTATATTTCATAATACGAAAAAAGTGGAAGTGGATAACAAGTCTAAGGAAAGTATTTTTACTAAGATTTTCTAAAATCAAAACATTTACAAAAATAATATAATTCAGTTGTGAATTTAATTCTGAAAGTTGCATTACAATCCGACAATTATTTGTTTTCATTTTTCTTTTTTGTACGAAATTTGCAAATCAATCTGTATTTCAATGCAAAAAGATGCTAAATCTATGCTGTCATTTATGGTGACAAGCTGACGCAAGAAAATCATTTTGAAGGTTCTAAAAAGGATTACAAATACAATTTCTAATAAAAAATATTTTTTATTATTAATACGAACAAATATTTTAACGATAACAGTGTATTTTTATTAGTATGTGGCATTTTCCCATTAAGTATTTTTTTTATTTGCGAAACTTTGGAGATATCTATCTATCTATCTATCTATCTATCTATCTATCTATCTATCTATCTGTCTGTCTGTCTGTCTGTCTATCTGTTTATCTATATGTCTGTCTATCTCTTTCTCTCTCTCTCTCTCTCTCTTTCTATATATATATATATATATATATATGTAATAACAATAGTAATAGTAACAAAAATAATAATGCTAAAACTAATAATTGTTATACTATATTTTAGTTCGTCTCAAAAAACCCACCGAGAACAAACTCGGAGGGGAAAGAAGGGGAAGTAAAAAAAGAAATCAACGAAGCACATGAGCATACGTCAAATACTCGTAGGAAAGAAAAAAAAAACCCGAGACGAAAACCCTAACACTAAAGCGCTCAATACAATAGTAGAGCAACAATATATATATATATATATATATATATATATATATATATATATATATACTGGCTGAATGACTGGCTGACTGACACTATTTATATATATTTCCCTATTTGTTTACGTTAAAACTTTCACGGAATTATGTGTTTTAGAATCACTGGTGCAGTACTGAAATCATGGATACATTTTCTTTGTGCAGATTTAATATTTAGAGTATCTGCTGAGTGGTCTATGAAAATATTTTTTTAAGGTTCCATTATTTAGCTATTATTTCGTTTATATTTTAACAGAATATTCGCTGAAAGAAAATAAAAAAACAACGTTATAATAGTCAGATTCGACAATTTTTAAACAATTTTTAAGTATTATATATTGCTTGAAAATATGTTGGTATCTCTTACGGATATTTGTGTTTTGATGTTGACATCCAGTATAAATTTAAAGTCATTTTCTTAAACGTATTTCTCTATCAATAGCAAAGAAAAAATGCCAAACAGTTCGATTGTTTGTTATCTGTACCTGTATCCTTCTTGCCTCTGTAATTTACACCCGAAGAACTATTTTCTGGAATTCATTTGTTATTAACGAAACATAACAGGGAAAGATTCCTGAGTTGCAGCCCAACGGTGGGTGTTCAAAACTATGGCAATACCAATGTTTACCAGATGCCGAATACAGGAAACCATTTTTGTAAACAGTAGCGTGTTATTAAGCAGTAAAAAAATTCCATGAAATTTATTGTATAATTAAAACAAAGATCCTTAACGACTGAAAAATGCTGATTATTTATAAATCAGGTTTCAATAATTATACGTTAAGCATATTTATATTTAATTTGATATTAAACATTTTTTAAATACCATTAATTTTTAAACGCCTATAAATGACTCTAATGGATTTGTTTTCGAACAGTGACTTATTTAGGCAATAACATTTACCATTATTGCTATTAGTAATAATAATATCTAAAGCTCTCGTAAAGCAGTGACAATATGAGAAAATAATGTTGCAAGTATTCTACTAAAATACTTGTCTATTCTTCTTAGATGAGTTATTGTAATTATTTACTATTATTACTATTAATAATAAAAATATCTGAAGGTCTCCTAAAGCATTGACAATATGAAGAAATAATGTTGTAGTTATTCTACTAAAATATTTATCTATTCTTCTTAGATGAGTTATTTTAATTATTTATTATTAGTAGTATTATTAATAATAATATCTGAAGGTCTTCTAAAGCATTGACAATATGAAGAAATGATGTTGCAGTTATTCTACTAAAATATTTGTCTATTCTTCTTAGATGAGTTATTTTAATTATTTATTATTAGTAGTATTAATAATGATAATAATATCTGAAGGTCTTCTAAAGCATTGACAATATGAAGAAATGATGTTGCAGTTATTCTACTAAAATATTTGTCTATTCTTCTTAGATGAGTTATTGTAATTATTTATTATTATTAGTATTAATAATAATAATATCTGAAGGTCTTCTAAAGTATTGACGATATGAAGGAATAATGTTGCAGTTATTCTACTAAAATATTTGTCTATTCTTCTTAGATGAGTTATTGTAATTATTTATTATTATTAGTATTAATAATAATAATATCTGAAGGTCTTCTAAAGCATTGACAATATGAAGAAATAATGTTGCAGTTATTCTACTAAAATATTTGTCTATTCTTCTTAGATGAGTTATTTTAATTATTTATTATTAGTAGTATTAATAATAATAATAATATCTGAAGGTCTTCTAAAGCATTGACAATATGAAGAAATGATGTTGCAGTTATTCTACTAAAATATTTGTCTATTCTTCTTAGATGAGTTATTGTAATTATTTATTATTATTAGTATTAATAATAATAATATCTGAAGGTCTTCTAAAGCATTGACAATATGAAGAAATAATGTTGCAGTTATTCTACTAAAATATTTGTCTATTCTTCTTAGATGAGTTATTTTAATTATTTATTATTAGTAGTATTAATAATAATAATAATATCTGAAGGTCTTCTAAAGCATTGACAATATGAAGAAATGATGTTGCAGTTATTCTACTAAAATATTTGTCTATTCTTCTTAGATGAGTTATTGTAATTATTTATTATTATTAGTATTAATAATAATAATATCTGAAGGTCTTCTAAAGTATTGACGATATGAAGGAATAATGTTGCAGTTATTCTACTAAAATATTTGTCTATTCTTCTTAGATGAGTTATTGTAATTATTTACATTATATACAGTGTCTGTACTGTTGTTTATATCTGTATTACCATATTCATGGCTTTTCGTGATTTAACTAACGCTTCTATCGGCTAAGCTATATGAGTACATAAAACGTTATCAGTTTAATACCTGACATCAGAGGTAAAGAAAAACTTACAGAGCTGTGTTAAAGGGAGATAACTAAGACATCCGTATATCGCATGACTCACGGATTGAGAACAATGTACCTCAGTGATCAAAATAAAGGTTTCGCTTCGAAATTCCAATAATCTTAAGAATGATCTGAACCTACAATGGCTGAAACGGTGTTAATAGGGGAATATAGATGAAGACAACGGAGATAACTATTCTACTGCTTCATCTACTGATGGTATAGATCGATGATTAGAGAATAACATAGAATTGAGTTCAAAGATCATAGTTTTATTGTCTTGTGAGAAAGAAAACGTAATTTTCTTTGTTATTAGGTAAATACTTTTGCAGGAGTTTTGCAAAGGAACGTAATAAGAAGAGAATATGATTTTCCTAACTGCTGCTATCATGATTCTCCCTAACGTCCGCTATTGTGTTGATCTTCAGAAGTAATGATGTTTTTCCATTTTTCTTTTTCATTAATCTCCATCAAATTCACGCAAAATAGTTAAGTTGCCCACACTACTGCCTATTCCTCTTGAGTTCATTTTATCCTGTGACTGTAAATATTCATGAGGCCCTCTTTTGACATAATGCCTTCTCAAGATAATAGGGGTTCACTTTTCCTGCGAGTACCACTTTTCTCGTAGGTCCTAATTTTTAAAAACATCTAAGTGTTTCGCATCTACTGTCTGTGGTGTTCTCTGAATTCCACATGTGAAACAAATTTCTAACTTATCTCTTTGTCTATGAGAATATTATCCATCATCTACTGCTTTATAGTAGACTAGCATCATATTTTCTTTTGTTTTGCGTAAACGTGATTTGACGCTTTGTGTGACATTGTAAACAACATTGCGTTTCTTTTGGTTTCACAATTACGGGGGTGGGGAAATATTTACATTTTTTGTTGACTAAAAGAATTTAACATAAAAATAAAAATCATTTATTTTGTTTTACTGAAATTAGAAATATAAAAACTGTTACGCGCTTAGTTTAGAAATTTTCGAAGAATATTTAAAAATGTAGACGTAGCTTAAAAAATATAGGCGTGCATAGGGAACAGTCACATACAGACACACATATTAGATTTTATATATATAGATTAGATATTACACAGAATTTCATTATTCTTTTCTTTGTTTCTGTCTATAATTTAATGAAAAGAAATCTTTTTCTATTTTTATATATTTTCGGCTTTCTGTATCATATCTATATCGTCTATTACTACAATACCTTAACTGATTTTTGTCTTCTCCAATATGTATTACTAGCAGTATAGCGCGGCGTTGCTCGGGTGTAATGAAAGCTTTAAACTAATCCATTGCCCTGGAGCTCAGACTCTTTGGAAGTTGGCACGAAACAATAAAAAGCAATAGTTGTTTCCAGTTAAATCGAAAACTTAGACTGAAAGAAAAATGAATGAATGTAAAAAAATTTTCATTTCCTGGTATCGATATCAAACTTTCTGCACTATTGTAAGAAGTACAACCTTAAAACTTCTGAATATCGTTTCCTATGTCTTTGTCTATGAGTACATCAAATTTGATTAAAATCAGACCACTCCTATAACCCGATTTTTTCGATTATAGATTTTCGATATTTATCGGGGGTACCTCGACACAAAACCTAGCTAAGAACACTCGTAGACGCTTATAGTACAATTGTGTAAACTGTCAAGGAAATCGGTTCAGCCGTTTCGGAGTCTATAGGTAACGGACATACACACACAGACACACACGCACTGAGACAAAGTTCCATTTGGAAATAAGTTTAGATATGTAGTATATTATGATGGATCTTGACAGACGACGATGAACACGTATATATAAAAATATTTTTTTATTCTTCGTCGATTATATCTGTGTGGAGCAGGACAGCCGCAGAGAGTTGCGCACAGGAAGAGGCCGTCGGAAGTCGGAAGCCAGCGGCAGTACTTTGTCTCTTCCGCCAAAAATTTTAGACTTTATATAGTCTTAAAACTCTTTGACGCTTTGTTGACGTTATCTACAGCCGGATGTATCTTTTAATTATCCCGGCGGTCCATTGCTCTTTAAGACGGCTGTCGTTTGCGTGTGTCTGTTTTATTATAATATTCTTTGCTATCAAATACGTTCGGATATATCTTTCAACCACTCTTGTCCTTTGTTGACTTTACCTACGGCCTGTTCTGTGTGTCAACTACCTCCGTCGTTCAAGGCAATGTATTACACTCAAAGCTTCCGGTTTTTATAGCGTTCGCTTTAAATGATCTAGCTGAATTCTCCAGCTACGTGATTGTTTCTAGATGTCATAATATTCACGAATGTGTTATTCATTGTTCAACATAACCTTTTTCTCAACAGATAATTAATCTGAAGCGTAAAAGCAAATTTCTTAAACCGTTTATATTATGTGTTAATAGATTTGCCTTGTTAAAAATAAGGACGAGAATATCATGCATAATGGCTTTACAATTGGTTCCTAGATTGAATAAAAACGGAAACATGCGTTTTGTTGGAAAAATTCCATAACATTCACTGAAAAGAAAAATAAATTATCAGTTGGATTCATTGTTTCAGATTTGATTTTTTTTTTCATTCCTTGCATAATTTCCGCTAGTTTCATTGCAAATAATTGATGGATTTTCTCTCTACTTTTGAAAAACATTTTTTTTTCTTCTAGAACGCTTAAACTTCGGGGACGATTTCGTCTATAACAGTTTTAATTTTTTGCTTATTTCTTTGCTTTTCATAATGCTGGAAACATTTCACAATATATGTACGTCAATTAAAAGCAATAATCAATACTAAAAATGTACTAACAAATATAGACGTATTCTGTATGTGTAATTACATATGCGGTTATGTAGATTGGCAGAAAGTGAGATCTCTGCAGGCGTGGTTTTATCATTTCTCTCTTTATTTTTTTCCAAATATGAGCAAATTTAACTGTGTATGAGAAAAGCAAAGCTATTTTATCGAAAAGGGCGGTGTTTATATAACTACACGCATTATGTTTATCCTTTTATTCGTACGCGCTTACATCTATGTATCTATCACGTTCACTCACTCTATATATCTGTCTGCTTTCTCCCTCACTCACTCGGTTTTTCACTAATTCACTCTATATTTTGTTTTTTCTCACACACTCACCCACTCACTAATTCCTATCTGTTCCTCACTCTCGTTCTATCTTTCGCACACTTTCATTCTATCTGTCTATCTTACTCTCTCATTCTATCTACTTTTCTTACTCTCTCATTCTATATGTTTTTCACTCTCTTGTTCTGTCTGCATTTCTCGCCCTCTAATTCTATCTGTTTTTCCCACACTTTCATTCTGTTGTTCTCCCTCTCATTCTATCTTTCTCACTCTCTCAATCTATATGTTTCTCTTGCTCTCTCGTTCTATCTGTTTTTTTCCATTCTCTGATTATGTTTTCCTAACTCACTCAATCTGTTTTCTCTCTCACTCTATATATCTTACACACACGATATATATATCATTATGAAACAAACTTCGCGTTTGCTATCTTCCTCTCTATTTATCTGATTCCATATTTCATTCTGTCTGTCTGTTTTTTTTTACATCTTTATCATTATCAAATCTGTAATTTTTCATCATTGACACAATCTATTTATTCCCCCCTCTCTCTCGCTCTCTCTCTCTCTCTCTCTCTATATATATATATATATATATATATATCACTATATGTATGGTTTTTTTCTTGCTCAATGTGATTCTTTCATGCAATCTATACGTTTTGTAACACTCACCCAAACTATCTATCTATCTATCTATCTATCTATCTATCTATCTATCTATCTATTTTTCTCACTGAGTCAATCGAGCTATGTGCAGGGTGCAATGAATTACGTGTGGTCTAAATTACATAAAAATGAAAATAACATTGACATCTCATTTTAACAGAAATATTTACCAAAATTACGCATAAATAATTTGATACACTGAAGTAAATTTCTTCAATAAACTATTAGCTTCAACAACGTCCTCAGGGCAAATTTGGAATCTCCTGCATCTCTTCCCTTGTATAAATTGCTGAATGCTACCATAATCCTCGAATTCAGTTCGTATTTGGTGCTAAAAAGTGTTTTGCTTGTCACTCGCATATTTGCGCCCCACATATATAATCAAGTGTTTTTCAGTATGGGGGTTTCGAGTCATCAGATTTAAGGCTTTATATAGTTGCAGGAATTGTCTGACTAAAATAATTTTTCTTCTTTTCTTTTCGGCTTCTTAATCTAGGGTCTTTCAGTAGTTACATTCTTAATCTAAGGCACCACTATATTCTCAAGGCTCTTAATGTAAACCTTGATGTTGAGTCTGACGCCTTCACCAACAAATGCGAGAGTTATTTTCCTATCAGAAAGATCAGAGGAAATTATCATAATCACCGTTAGACTTATCCAACTCTTTCCGAACCTTATGCACTGTCTTCGTACTGACACCCACACACTCGGAAATGTTCGTATTGGAACTTCCGGTGCCAATGTCAAGCATTATGTGTTTTCCAAACTTCTGGAGGAGTGGATTTTTTTTATAAGCGTTTCACCCCGAGCAAGGCATATCACTGCCACTATTGTGCAGGGGGCTACATAGAGTGGAGGAAGGATGGTTAAATATAGGAAATGTCAGAGGGTTGGTGATAGGCGTGTAAGGATACCGAGAATGAGGGTTGGGTAGATGAGAGTGTTCTGGGAATAATTGGAAGTTAGTGTGATAGGAGGTGTCTATTGACCCTATATTTAAACACCTGGAGATTGGAGCTGACGGGAAAGCAGATTGTGGAAGGGAATTCCACAAGCAGGAAGCGCGAGAAAAGAAGCTGTTGGAGTAGAAATTACGGTTACATCTTATCTGTTTAACTGTAAAAGGGTGGGATCTAGTTGCTAATATAGTATCTCGTGCAAATTCGTGCGTAGGCGGCACCAGTGATCTAAGTTCATCGGAACAGAAGCCATGAAAGTACTTGTAGAAGAGACACAGGGAAGCCACATCACGCCGGTTAGAGAGTGGTTGCAGCCGTTCTGCAAAGTCAGTATCAACCACGTTACAGATTCTCCTTCGTATTTTGTCAAGAAGCCCAAGGAGTGTAGCAGGAGCACCCGACCAGATATGGCAGTAGTATTTGCATCATGAAATTATATATATATGTATCCATCTGTCAATCTGACTCACTATCTGTTTTACTTCTCCTCTGTCTCAGAATCTATCTATCTATCTATCTATCTATCTATCTATCTATCTATCTATCTAAGCATTATTATATCCGAAGCGTTTGAAATTCTTACTCTATCCCGAGAGATCCGTCTTATTTTTTGTGGAAAACAATGATTTTATTTGAAACTGTAAAGTACAAATGTCAAATATCGAGTGCACGTCGATAACTTCTTTCATTTTTATATTTATTTATGAAAACTTCTCTCGTATCACTACGTTTGAATAATCCAACGATACATAAAACATTGAACATAGCCAAATGTATCTATATCAGTGTCTATTTTCAGCGTTGTGTCGATTGCCTGAAATGAGATTATGGATGTAATATTCTAGGCGCAAGAAACTTGGATAATTCCCAAGAATCCCCAGTTGACAGATTTTTCCTCTATATTGGCCAGATATTTTTGAAGGCCTATTTTTTACTAGGCGTGGATCAATGCTTGCGTGAATTTGAACGTCTACTATTTGCTTTTCATATATTCTTTCTCGGTGTAATTATCATAGTTCGACATTAAAAACTTCTGTTTCATAGAAGACTATTCACGGACTGGAAAATATACCAGACTAATATTAAAACAAATCATAGCAAAGATCCTTATGTTTTGATTACAAATACTTCAATCACTTCACCGTAACACATAGAGGCTTCAGCCCCACATCAATGCTTCTATTGGCACGTGTTCTTACTATAGCCCATCAAAATAAAGGCAGTGACGGTAAATTTTGGAGCTAGTTTGCACGTTGGTGTCGGAATTAAATCGTAAATTTTTTAAATATTTGAAGGAATCTAGGTGAAAATATATGTATGTTATTCAAAATGCGAATGTACTGGAAAACAAACAACAATATTAGCGCAAAGAGATAGACATATACAGAAGTCAGTCATATATACAAATTAGGTCACAAAAGTTCTCAACCCGGCCATGGTTCCATAATCAGAACAAATTGGCAACCATCTGAAATATTTTAATTCCGACATTGCCTCAAGAAGAATTTTTAAAAACCTCTTCGATTTTACCATATTAACCAAACTCAAGTGGAACAAGTACATTGAATCTCTCGGGCCAGGAAGTTTTGTCGCCTGAATGCTTATTACACATATACATATCAATCATCCGCACATGAATTGAATACTCTTGTCATGTCTGTTTGGGGTTTCCTGCTATTCATCTCGAGTTTCTCAGAAAGCAAAGGAGAATCTGCAATGTAATTGATCCCGACCTGGCAGCTCGACTCCAGCCACTTTATCACCGACGGAACGTGCCTCCTTTTGTTTTTCTACAAATATTTTTTTGGGTTCTGCTCCGACAAGCTTAGCCTCGTGCCTCATCCAAAAGTATTTACTCGAGCAACCAGAGTGGCAACAAGGTCTCACTCTTTTACAGCCAATGGAACTCCGTTCCGTATACTAGCTTCCCTGATAGCAACAATCTCCATGAGTTTAAATGCAACGTCAATTGCCATCCTCTCATCCCCTTGACTCTCATTCCCTTGACGCTCTCATCTTTTTCTTATACTTTCCTAACACACCCTGTATCTTGTTCTTCTACCTTTTCACTCTACTCTCACGCAACTCTCTTCACACTAGTATTTGCATCTTTTTTACCCATTCTGTAACACTCTCTGTAACCGGTTCCTCTTTCTCTTTACTCTCTTCTTATATAACCTTTTACTCTCCTCTTATGTATACCCCTGCGCACCCGGGACAGTGCTGTCTTGCTTGGGGTTAGATGCAGATATATATATATATATATATATATATATATATATATATATATATATATATATTGCTAGAACGGCTGGGTCACTCAGTTGGACCAGAAAGTTTTTCTCGTCAGAATTTATTTTTATACATGTATAAACTAACCATTCGTCCGCGCATAGAATACTGTTGCCAACCTGATCACGTGCTCTTGAAATTCATTTTGAGGTTCTCGAGAAAATTCAAAGAAGCATATGCAATATAATTGATCCTGACTTTACTCATTTTCTCACCGACGAGGTGTGGCTTCTTTCTGTCTTTCCTATAAATAATTTCACGGCTACTTCTCTGACGAGCTTCTTTCCTTGCCGCCCCGAGCACATAAATTTACTCGTGCTACAAGATTGGCATCTGAGTCTCGCCCTTTTACCGTTAATGTAGTCAAATGTAACCTTCTCTTCTACTACAATAGTTTCTTTTCTCGCACTTTCCACCGTATATTTTGTTCCCTGATAGATAAAATCTACTAAAGTTTACATACAACTACAATCGTCATTTTCTATCTTTGTAAATCCAATCCACCTCCTATCTATCCTCCATTCTTTTTCGTAAACTCCTGTACCCTAGTATTTCTCTTTCTCTCTCTGTAACGATGTTCTCACCAGTGGTATTCCTGCTTCCTAGTAAAATAAATTATATATATATATATATATATATATACATATATATATATATATGAGTGAGTGTGTGTGTGTGTGTTTGTGTGTGTGTGTGTGTGCGTGTGTGTGTGTGAATTTGAATATATAAATTTCCGGTTTTTAGAAGCTGTTTACATCCATCTTCATCGGCCAACATTTTTGTAGATGCAAAAAGATGACTTATTTTAATCTCTGTATCTTATGGGTGGGTTGTCAGTAATTTTGTTTAGTTTTATACTTACTAGGAGTTTATTTGAACCGAATTGTTTTTAGTAATAAAGGTATTTTAGTGATGGCACTTTATTTGCTAGTCCCAGCACATATTAACCTTTTTCAATTCCACATTTTTTATTGTCGTTCCAATGAAATATTTTGAAGATGTGTTGGGAGATGGACAAAAAAGGTCCCTTTAAAAAAAATAAATTTTAGCATTTATAAACCAATATTTAAGTTAAACAGTAAATATATATACATATATATGTGTGTGTGTGTGTGTGTGTGTGTGTGTGTGTGTGTGTGTGCCTGTCTGTGTGTAAGTGTGTGTGTGTGTGTGTGTGTGTGTTGATAGGGGTCGCAGGTTTGAATCCTGCCGAATGAGACACAATTTCGTTTGATTAAAAACATAATATCGATTGAAAATAATGTTCAAACAAATAAATTAAATATGCCGTTTGTTAAAACCATTTCGTTAACCTTCGGGATTTTCCGTAATATTGTATGTTTATATTTGTTGACATTACGATACCTTTTAGAGCTGAGAAAGTTATTTGCGTACTATCGAAAATTGTGTTATATAGGCTTGATTTGACATAAATTGGACTGTATAATCATTCGTGGCCGGGCAGTCTAAGATGTGCTAGATCTAATTGGTAACTACCCCTATATATAGGGGTCGCATGTTCTAATCCTGCTGGATAACACGTTTTTGTAACAAAATTTATCGTAAATTATCAGGCTGGTAGATATAAATATATAAGTATATTGTTTGATTAAAAACAGAATATCTCCTCAAATACGAATATCGATTAAAAATAAGGTTCAAACAAATAAATTATATATATATATATATGATAAATCGAAAAAAACTCGATCAGCCAGGCGTTCAGCACGCTTATGAAATAATAAAGGTTATATATATATATATATATTCTTAAATGCCGCACCCCATCAGAACATGGGTTTCCACATCATTATCCATTTGAGCTCTTAACTCTTTTTCTCTAGTTTGCCGTCCTAAACTGTGCTCTGCTATCCATTTGCTTGTATTGACTCGTGCTATTAAATTGCCATCAAGATTCCCTCTTTCACGGTCAAAATAGCTAAACATAACCGCCACGTTTACTCTAATATTTTCTTTTCTCAAAATTTCCGTTTGTGGAACTCACTTCCATTTGCTTGCTTCCCTGATAGCTACAATCTCCTAAATTTCAAATGCAACGCCAACTAACATCTAATTGATTCCTATCTGTCACTTATGATTTCTTCGATATCCTCTGTACCATTTTTATTATCTAACCCCGTATGCACCAGTAGCATTCCTGCCTTGCTTGGGGCAAAATTATCATTAAAACAAAAAACAGATTTTCCTGTCGTCCAACTCTACTCAGAGTTTAGAATAATTTTTGGCTATGCCGATCCGCCTTCGGATTTGAGTGTCGCATTTTTCCTCTGTTAGAACGCTTCCCAATTATTAAAATTTCTGTACTTGCTTAATTTTAGTATCCTCGACTTGCATTTGATATTTTGGGCTCCTCTTTTTAACTGATGACCATGTACTCAGTTTTCTTATAGATTAGGTTTAGTCCATTCTTTTCGCTTTTTTTAGCGCCAAAACAACTTGAGTAATATTACGTTTTCCTTAATAGTCATATTGTGTGAATATTACGGAAAACAAAAAAAATATAACTGAAATTTCGAACGTGTTAGAAAGTATTAAGTTTAAAAAAAAACAATTACAACATTTGAAACTTTCTCCTAATAATAGCATAAACATTTTCATGATAAAACTTATTTTATTAAATACTATGATGTTTTTTTCGGCAATTGCGTAAAGGTATCTAATTTCAACTGTTCTCTTGTTTGCTTCCATTTAAACTGACATCTTAGTATTTAAAGAACACTGTTTAGCCTGTTTGTTAAAAAGCAGTCAGAAACAATAGATAAGGTGGTCATCATTGTGATACTGGTTCTTGGCCAAGTGTTTTTCATATTAGAAAACGAAGCGTTACCCGCTGATGAAACTATCCTCTAAGTATGACTGTCTTTCGGGGCTACACTCTTTTTTTGCATAGAATTGACAACACCCCGATGTCAAATATCGTCCATTTTCTAGAGAAATCACTACTCTTTACTTTGAAGTTTTTCTTTAAATCATCAGGCGTTAGTTTATCTGAAAACAAATAATGCACTCAATAATAAAAAATATTTGAGACTAATGCATGCACTATTTCCCCAGATTTTGCATCACCTCATCATAGTCAGAAAAGCCGTTATTTTTTTAAATTATTTTTTATGGAGAGCAGAAGCAAATATTTTTTAACCTAATAGAGAAAGAATTTTTTATATAATTTTGCATACAAGTCGAAAGTTCTAAATTATTTTACATAACATTAGCAGAAAATAAAAACTAAAATAATCAATTTGAATATACGTACCTCAATAAATAAATAAATAAATAAATAAATAAAAAAGACAAACTGATCATCCTCAACCGGTTGAGTCACCCGTTTCTGTTTCGATTGTAATCCAAGCCAATAATTATTTTCAAGAAACTCTAGAAAACAAACAGAAGAGTACTGGATTGCTATGTGATGCGGGTTCTTTAATATAGCAGTGAATATTGGACAATATCTTTGAAGATGAAGGAAAAACTTGAAGCAGCTGAAATGTGGTTCTACAGAAGGATGCTGCGGATAGCATGAACCGAACATGTAAGCAACGACGGGGCTTTGGAAAGTTTGGAAACGAAAAGAAAATTAATGCTGAGATTCAGGAAGAGACAGCTGAAGTTCCTGGGACATGAATGAGGAAAGAGGGCTTAGAGAACCTGATACTAACAGGCCAGATAGAGGGAAAAGAAAATAGGGGAAAGCAGCGGGTAACATATTTGAAGGTTCTGATTAGGTGGATGACGGAACGAGGGTTGCATGGTGCAACAGGAGAAAGCGTGCTAAGAGCTATCCGGGATAGGAAGATATGGAAAACCGTGATCGCCTAAGTCTTAAAAGGACCTGACACATAAAAAAGAAACAGAAGAATTGTCTGCCAAATATTGTAAAAGAACATATTCCATTTTTCCTCACAGTAAACTTCGTATTTTTGTTGGGATCTGTGTTAATGGGGGTTCTTTGCTCATTTTAACTATCATGCCAAGATGAAAAGTTTAGAAACATTCCAGAAAATTAAAAAATCTGAAAGGAATCCATGAGTATCTAACATAATATAATTTCATTTCTTGCGATGTCATTCTTTCCCTTCGGTTTCCTTGTGAACGTATATGTGATATCACATTGAAATACCGAGGATAAGCAACGTCTATCCTGGTCAGTACCTGTATGTTTGACCATTTGAAAATACCAGATGTTGTAAGTTTGTTGTGCGTTGGGTGTAATGCAGAACGACATTGGAAATTTGGAGAGCCGAGTTCAAATTCAAGTTGGGTTCTGTAAATTCATTTACGAGAAAATAAAACTGGGAAAGGTTTAAATTTGTGTCTTCTCTCCTCTTTATGGATTAATTAGTGGGGCGTGTATCAGTAATTCGTTATTATATGCAAAAATCCTTAAAATATATAATACATCTCGTCTTCAAATAACCTGCAAATGTTTGATAAGCCGTAAAATAGGAATAAATGAGTAAACGTATATCGGGTCTTTTGCTACTTTCTTTTCAAACTAACACAAACCTGAATTTAAATAATATGGAAGATCGATTCAACAGTTAAAATACCGACAGTGGATTCTTGTCGCTGAAGGGAAAAGAAAATTTATCGCACACAAACCCTCAGTCAACCAGTTAGAGATTTCAACATTTGATGGACTCGTCACCACTTTTTTTATTTTCTTTATAGAATAAGTTCACCCAGTAGAGCTCTATAAAAGCCATTACTTTTCTTATCAAGTTAGTGTTTTTTTCTGTTGTCTGACGAATCTAGTTAATGGGAATGAATGTGACTCTAGCCTGTAACTGGCTCCCTCTTTTGTTATGATCCAAGTCGAGGTTCCCAACCTCCCCAGTTTGTTTTGGCCTCCTTTTATCTCGGCTGGGTTGGCTTTTGATTTTCCCATTCTATTAATTATTTTACCCCCTCCCACTCCCATAGTGAGTGCGCTTCTTGATTTTGTCATTTGACGGAATACAGTGACCACTCTTATTTGGGAGATGGAAGGGACTTACTAACATTTATTTTAGTTTGAAAAATTATGTTGGATTTTTGTTTGCTTTTGGGTTCACTCCACTCCCATCATTTCATTTTTCATTAAATGATTTAAAGTGTATATTATATTGTTCATAAATACATTTTTATTGTCATGGGTTTTTCCCACATTTTAGGTGTCCCTTGTAAATACGTGGCATTGTGATGTGTGAAGGATTGGGATGTGATGGATGTGTTTTTGTGGTGAATGTGTAAATTGTAATGTGTGATTGGGTCGTGATACTGTTTACCTAGGTATAGGATAGATTACTTATTACCATCCTGAGTTTTTTCCACCCACATTTTGGCCTTGTGCCACAATTCATGTATTCTCATACATTGAATAAATATTGTTTAGCTAGGTATAGGATAGAACACTGATGACCATCCTGAGTGTTTGCCCACCACCAGTTCGACCTTGTGCCAAAATTTTGAATTTATTACGGAGTAAATGTGGTATGGCAAATGATTGTCACGTTACTATGATGCAGTGTTTCTTCTTAGCAAAGTGTTGAGCGAGTTTCACGAATTCTTCTTGTGTCGGAGAGTTGACTGCACGTTTCGCGCCGCGTGAGTTCGCGCTCATTAATCCTGCATACGCCTGTGACAGTGCGTCTCCCCCGTTTTCGGGAGTGAAGCGAATAGTGTTTCTATCACTGCTGGTCACGGCTCCAATGGTTATATAGACGACGCCACTGTAGGAAGTCTTGCCGGTTTGTCGACTTTTACATCAGGATCTAATCCGATATTTTGAGGCCGATGCTCAAAATAAAGATTAGATCTAATTGGAAACGGTTAACCTCGACAGGCTCTAGCGAAAGGTGGGTAAATGTGGCGCGCCTGGTTCGCGTGAACGGGGCTAGCCTTGATTTTCTCTTTTAGATCTGCTAGTCACATCTGGGTGGATTCCGTTGGAACCCACTCCTGGTTAAGTTAGTCCTTTTTTGTGTATCTAGTTAATGGGAATGAATGTGATGTCTAGCCTGTCCATGGCAGTGTCTTTTGTTATGATCCATATCGAGATTCTCAATGTCACTAGTTTTATTTTGGTCCCGTTTTACCTCGTCTGGGTCAGGAATATATTCTCCCTGAAGAAAGAGTGCCTCTTGATTCTGTCCTATTGCAGAATACAGCAGCCTCTTTGTTTTGTGGGTTGGTTGGGTTCAACTAACATCATGATTTCCGTTTGTACCTTTTGTGTAATATTTTTTTTGTTTTGGGATTTATGTCATGCCCTTCCCAACTTATCATTTCTTGATATATTTTTAAATATACATTTTTATTCATCATTCACAAAAAATTATGCAAATTTTTTTTTTTATGTCCCTGGTACGTTTGAGGTTTTCTGGTGTATGAAGGATTGAATGCTGATGGACAGGTTCTTCTGGTGGATGAGAAAATTGTAAAATTCTGAGTCAGATTAGCTAGGTATAGGATAGGTACCGAAAACCAATCTAAATCCCCCACCTCCAAATCGGTCTTGTGACACAATTGTAATTTTTACAATAAAGAGTTTCACGAATTCTTGTTTTGGTAAGTTGGCCACCATTTTCCTTTTATCTAGTTTGGACGTCTTTCTTTTTTTTTTTTTTTTTTTTTTTTTGGCTTATTACGTTACGCAGACAGGAAAACTATAACTGGGCAAAGTAGGGCTGCAATGACATCGGAAATTACGAAGTTTCAATTTACCCCTGATCAATCAAGACTGGAAGATCTTAAAAACAATAGTTAAGGAGCCTCCCTTTTTCGCACTTTGCAGCAACGTTAGTACTCTCCAGCAGCCTTTCCCAGAAGGTGAGAGCAGAGACTCACGGTTGATAAAGATATTTATTCGCCTGGAAAGGCCCTCTTATACAACATACTGAAATGTATGTTGATAGCATACATTTAGCATAAACAAAATGTAATAGCATAAACAACGGCGGCATATTTTATGTATGGGTCATATCTAGCTCCCAATAAATATTCTCCCAGCTCAAGCTAGCACAGGTACCGTTACCTAAAATATAATAATTGACTTAGAGTTTGCTCTACCCAACGTTATATAAGCAACTGCTTGTTGGTTGTCGGATGTATTCACACTTACGGGCATATTACGTCGGAACTCTGCTCTGGAAGATTTCGTAGGTTTTATAGTTGCCGTAAATTTTCGTCTTGTCTGTGACTAGATGCAAAAGATGGCAATCGAGTTGAGTCTAAATGCAAAGGGGTTGAGAGATCGGAGTAAGACGGTCCGTCTGCTTCGTTATCTTCTTTCCTTTAGAGTGGATGTGTATGGAATTCCAGAAAACTCAATTTGTTTGCGAAATCGATGCTAATACCCTGCCTAATGACTTTGTTGCTTATTCAGCATACATGAATCGATCAGCCAATGGGTTTCAGTGCTGATGAACCGTTACCTAAATGTGAGAGTGGACCATGTCACTGACGCCGGAGGAGTTTGGGCGTGGCTGATATTTGTGTGAAAAGTGGTTCGTTTCGGATCGTTGTGGTTTATGCGCGCAAAGATATTTCTTTTAGTGTTCCGTCGGTTGGGGCTGTTTTTAGGGACTCCAGTGCGCCGAAATTGGATGGCGGTCTGTTCGAAATAAATGGAGTGTGATGTTGTGATTAATGTATTGTTAGAATGAATGGATCGTTAATTGAACACGCTAGTTGGATAGTTTCTAATTTGTCAGCCTTTTTCCTTAATCAGCTTTTGTCTTTGTACCATAAGCAAGTTTATTTTTGCTGAATGAATAATTCAGTTACTGTATCTTAATCCTCCTGATTTTTAGCAGTTAGTAGATGGCTGAAAAATTCAGAACAGGAGAGAATAACAATAGGTGAATTTTGACTAGAATAACAACTGTATCTTAATCCTCCTGATTTTTAGCAGTTAGTAGATGGCTGAAAAATTCAGAAGAGAAGAGAAGACTAGGTGAATTTAGACTAGAATAACAACTATCTTAATCCTCTTGATTTATGGCAGTTAGTAGATGGCTGAAAAATTCAGAAAAGAAGAGAAGACTAGGTGAATTTAGACTAGAATAACAATTACATTTTAGTGTACGAGATTGTTATATCTGTCCGATATGACAGCGTATTCTGGACATTTTAATGTAGGTACATCCACTAAATTGCTAAAAACAGTATAGCATGAATAAAAAAGTCCGAAACAAACTTTTTCCATCAAAATATGTATATTGTTAAGAGGAAAGATCAAAGTAATTTGTAATTATTTTAAAAAAAATATTTTTATCCCTTCTATTATTTTCGAAATTGTCAGAAAGTTTTGTTTTGATGTGAGTCAGCGGTTAAAAAACGTTACAACTGTTTACAATAGAAAACGTTATGATTACATTACCCACTTATTTCAGTGACAGACATTAATTTAAAAATTCTCGCTAAAATCAAATAATTGTTGGATTTTAATGTAACTTTCAGTACTTATTCACAAATGAAAGAATAATTATTTTTGAATTCATTATTTTGAAAAAATTTGGTATTTTTTTTACTTCTGTTACCCTCCCTCCACGTAAATCCATGAATTTTAATACATTTTAATTGGTGTACAAATATTTTCTTTTATTAGTTAAACGCAGGAGTTGTTGGGTAATATAAATAATTTATTTTTTATTATTTTAAATTTTACAAGACTATCCGAAAATCTGCGAAGGGTAAAATAATAACTGCAATAAAACTGATATAATTTAATTTGATAAATTTGGAATAAATAATATAAATTTCGGATATTATAGTCTGAAAAATATGATTACTAAAAAAAGTTAAAGAATTGTTTTCATTTTTATTATAACTTTATATTGATTGGAATATAAAAGTTTGTTTCATTTTTCCAATGTTTGAATTTGCTGCCATTTTTGAGAGATCGACACATTTTATAAACAAAAGGTAATTCTCAGTTTTAAAAAAATTGCAAAAATAAAATATGCATTTGTGACGTTTTTGGAAAATTAGCAAATCGCGTATTTTTGAAACAATTTAAACTTTTTTGTGCAGTTGATGTTTTTCGTACTTGTACCTATGCTTCATTGATTACGCGAAAGCATTCGACAAAATACGACACAAAGAATTGATGGAAATGATAGGAAACCTCGACATTTTCGGCAAAGATATAAGAATAATCAAGAATCTCTACTGGCAGCAAACGGCCTGCATACGGACAGGTAACGACCTCAGTAGATACACAAAGATAGAAAAAGGCGTAAGACAAGGCTGTGTCTTTTCACCGGATTTGTTCAACCTATACAGCGAGAATATTTTGAGGACCCTAGATGACACACCAGGATTTATTATTGGAGGCCACAACCTGAACAACATAAGATACGCGGACGATACAGTACTGATTGCGGACACGGAAAGGAAACTGCAAGATCTCATACAGAAAGTAGCAGTGGAGAGTGACAAGATGGGACTACAAATAAACTTTAAGAAAACTGAGTGCATGGTCATCAGCAAAAGATACAACCCAAAATGCCAAATACAGGTGGGGGATAACAGAATCAAACAAGTCCAAGAATTTAAGTACCTAGGAAGTGTTCTAACAGGAGATGGAAAGTGCGACACGGAGATCCGAAGGCGAATTGGCATGGCAAAGGACGCGTTCCAGAAGATGAGCAAAATACTAACACACAGGAAAATCTCAATAGAAACGAAGAAAAGAGTGCTAGACTGCTACGTGATGTCAGTTCTTCAGTACGGCTGTGAATGCTGGACAATATCATCGAAAATGAGGACAAAACTGGAAGCGGCCGAAATGTGGTTCTACAGAAGGATGCTACGGATATCGTGGACTGAGCATACAAGCAACGACGAAGTGTTAGAAAGAATGGCAACAAAAAGGAAATTGATGCTGAGCATCAGGAAGAGACAACTGAAGTTCCTGGGACATGCAATGAGGAAGGAAAGCCTGGAGAACCTGATACTGACTGGTCAGATAGAGGGAAGGAGAGACAGAGGAAGGCAGCGGATAACATATTTGCAGGGCCTGATCAGGTGGATGACGGAACGGGGGTTGCCAGGAGCAACAGGAGCAAACATACTAAGAGCCACAAGGGATAGGGAGACGTGGAGATCCATGATCGCCTACGTCCTGAAGGGACATGGCACATAGAAGAAGAAGAAGAATTTCTATCTGCAAATTAAAAGGTCGGTTTCCTCTCTTTCCCGAAATAAAATCAGCATAATTTTGTCCCTTATAAACGTCATACATTTTTATCTCTAATCAAGACTCTTTCAACACCCTCTTGATTTACAACGCTTACAGGTCAAAATTAAAATTTGTGATTAAGTTTTATTCTAAATGTTACGTTATAAACAGGTAGCATTTGTGTAAATCAAATTAATTTAACAAAATTTGCTAATTTTCCAAAAACATCACAAATTTATATTTTATTTTTGCAAATTTTTTAAAACCGAGAATTATCTTTTGTTTAAAAAATGTGTCGAACTCTCAAAAATGACAGTAAATTCAAAAGTTGGAAAAAAAACAAACTTTGTTATTCCAATCAATATTTCTCTTGGAAATAAACAAGAATTTTTTGCTTACTGGAAATCGTAAATTTAATCCTTTAGCTTTCAATTAAAAGTAAAATTTCAAGAAAATTTTATTTTTAAAAATTCAGTTTAAAAGTTAGTCATCGAAAATGAGTGGAGGTACCTATTTTAAAGATGACTCGAAGCACACAAATGTCCGCCTACAGAAGGATACTGAGTATACCATGAATCGAACATGTGAGAAAGATTTTGGAAAGGATGCAAAAAAAGAAGGAAACATTTAACATTAGGATGAGACAGCTGAAATTTATAGGACACATAATTTGGGCTTGGGGAACCTAATACATACTGGGCGGATATAAAGAAAGTGGATGGGGGAAAGCAAAGTGGAACATACTTGATAGGTTTGAGCAAGCGAGTAGCGGAGCAGGGTTTAGAAGAATCAGTTAATTGCCATACGTGATACATGCTTGGACATTTATGGCTTGAAAGAGACATGATTAATTGGGCAGAAGACTTTCCTCAGTATATTGCCATTACTTTCTGCGGTAGACTGGTTGACAGCTAATGCTATAGAAACCCATCTCTTCTGCTATTTACCCCATAGTTAGAGGGAGAAAGATTAATATATTTCTCAATGGTATTTCATTGTAAATGAATAAAAGAGATTCAACTGGAATTGGGAAAGATACCAAAAAGAAATGTATTAAGGTAGCAGGAAGTGTAGTTCCACGATTGTCTACGCCCTTAAAAAAAACACGACACATAAAGAAAAAAATTGCTTAGGCAAAAATTGCAAATTGTCTTAAAACTTCTAAAAGGTTCATTAGTGAGTCGATTTTCCTGATTTTCCACTAAAATAAAATCTTACCGTCAGGGATCTTCTTACACCCAGCCCTTTAAGAACGTTAGGCTATCAAATCACAATTGAAGAACAAAGGCAAAGAAAGCAGAATGTTTATTTTTTACGAGTGCCAGAGAAACAGCACCTGAGAGTGAAGTAGAGATCTTACAATGCCAGAAACGCCATTGCCATTCAACGCTTAATTCCCATCGTCTACTGCCAACATAATTCATAATCTAAAATGAGAATAAATGTCTTAATCAAAAATTGCAGTAAATTCAAACATTAGAAAAAAAACAAACTTTATATTCTAATCAATATAAAGTTATAATAAAAATAAAAAAATTCTTTAACTTTTTTTAGTAATCATTATTTTCAGACTATAATATCCGAAATTTATATTATTTATTCCAAATTTATCGCTATTCGATAAATGATTATAAAATGTCTAAGTGTCAGGTCATCAACGTAAATTTAGTAAATGAAAATGTTCACGCAGTAGATTTCTTCTGTCCGTGAAAATTGTAATTTCTCTCAAATATTTTTCATAATTTTCACTAAATTGTTAGTTATTCCTTTGCCACTACATTAGAGACAAACTTAATGACATCTCTGTTCGATTTAATATTACAATAACATGGAAACTGTCAATTAGCAAAACGAAGATAGAAATTGGGTGTTAGGGTTTAGCTAGTGATATTTTCTGAAAATTAGGTTACCATCCAGGTTCAGATCCAACTTTGCCTATTATGGCTAAAATTCTATATTTTTAAAAAAATTCTTTTGTAAGCATGTGTCCACCATCCGAATAAAAGTAATTTCTGAAAAACATAAAAAAACTGCAAACATTTGGGTACTTGTCCGTCTTATTCAATAAAACTAGAAATGCTTTGGTGATCACTTAAAAATTTATAGTCTTGATTTTCTTTTGTCTACACTCTTTCTCTATATCATATAGGAATATAAATGTTAAAATTATCATCTTTTTCACAATACCCTGTATCTCGTTTTATCACGCACCCTCTTGCTTCTCATATATATATATATATATATATATATATATATATATATAATATTGCATTTTGGTTTCAATCCGCTTTTTAGACAGGTTTCACTAACATAAGGTCCTGTAGTTTTTTTCTAATCTTTCATGCATTATATTTTACTTTCGGAAAATTTGTATATAATTTATATACTGAAAAGATAAAATAAAATTATAAAAAAAAGACCTAACCACAGTAAATTGACTTTCATTTTTAACTGTATATATATATATATATATATATATATATATATATATATATATATATATATATATATATATACTTGGACTCTAGTTCTCTTGCCTTTTCCCCCTCTCATTATCATCTTTTATTTTCTACGCTTACATAAAGTTTCAAGAAATAATTTTAATAAGGTCTGGCACGAAACCGGTCTTTTAGTTTACTCTTTAGTATAAAAATGTTATCCGAAATGTTGCTTATACCTTACTATTGTGTGTGTATATATATATATATATATATATATATATATATATATATATGTGTGTGTGTGTGTGTGTGTAATTTCTTTATTTAAAGAGTGCATGGACAAGTTTTGGTAATTATATTGTCTTCGCACCTGTGCGTTGTTTTGTCGCCTGCAAAGTATGGTATGGTCATTTGGAAACTGTCTGTGAGAAAATGAGCAGCATGATGCCATGCATTACGTCAGAAACTTGGGAACTAGGCGCAGTACTGCCTAGTATTTGCACTGAAATCTCCAATACGAACATTTCGGAATCTTTAAGTGTCAATCTGAAGAGGGTGCAGAAAATTAGATGAGTCTAATGGTGATTAGAAAGGTACGGCAGCTCGGAAGACTCCTAATCGTTCTGATAAGAAACGAGCTCTGGAATGAATAACAAGGTTAGCGATCTTCTATATTTTTTTAAAATAAACTTTACAATATTTTTAGAATTTCTAGCAGAAATGTGGTTTTAAATAATTTTTCTCGTGTCAATTTTTCTTGCATATAATTGTACATCTGATTGCAATACAATTTGTTTGGTGTTATATATCTATTACTGGTGTTTGGCATTCTATGTAAGAATAATTTTATTGGCTTTTAAATGTAATTGGGAAAATTGACAATTGCTGTTTCAGTTCGTCTAGAATATTCTTTAGGGAGTGGAATTTTGATGTCCTACTAAGCTTATTATTGCAATGTTATATCTTTCCGGCATCGGTTATCAAAAACAAGGTTTCATATTGGTAATGTTTCTATGAGGGTAAATATTAATACATCGGATTGTAGTTTTCTCAACATCGAGGAGTAGATCTTATGTAACATAAGTTCATATGTAAATTTTAGCTTTGTGTTTTTTCAAAATCTTATTTTAGATTTGTTATATATTTACTGTTTATTAAAATAAAAACGATTTCAACGTATCTTGTATAGATTTCTGTTTGGTATTTCGTTATAAACAATACATTTTCGCGTCAATTTACAATACCTAAAATATTTTCCAAGTTAACACTGTTGGTTTGGTTGTGTGTTTTGCCACTATGATTGTAAAATAGCTGTTGTACTAAATGCAAGAAGTAGTTTCCAGTGGATATGTGATGGGATTTCTTAAGGTGTTATTGAAGGGTATTTGTAGACAATAATTGTTATTTTTGAACTGAAACATTGTTAAAGACTTTCGATAACCAGCTAAAACAGAGTATCACTGATGAGATTTACTGTGCTCTAAATATGGCGAGAGACATTGGTTAATGCTATGTTGTAGTTATTGAATGTATACATACGGTAATGTAAATACGTAAATATACACACATTTATATATATATATATATATATATATATATATATATATATTTATATATAATATTAATCTCCAAATATACGGCAAGTATGAATGGAATAATATTTCGTATCCAAAGAAACACTGTTCTTAAAATGGGCTCAATATAATGTAGAGCTAATATCTAGTTAGAATTTATAACATAAATATTTTATATCACTACAAACCATTTTGTTTCGAATCTATCCGTGTCTTAAGTGATAAACAGCTACTTTTGTAGTGATATATATATATATATATATATATATATATATATATATATATATATATATACAGAGAGAGAGAGAGAGAGAGAGAGAGAAAGAGAGAGCTTAATTTTCCGTGGTATTGACTCGTACAAAGGTTGAATAGTCTCCAGAGTAATTTTTATCAATTCTTCAGATAAAACATTTCTCGTTTGATGCAAAAGAATATATCTCTAACACATTCTTTTACCCAACTGTTTCTCTGGTTACACACGTTATCCTGTGCCAGAATAATGTAAAGCTGTAGAGCGTGTTGTGAAAGCAAAATACGATAGCATATAAGGAACTCTCGGTGTAAAGTACGATTGTGAAGAAACAAATGGGAAATTACCGAAGCCGGTACTTCAAATAAAATGTCACTCAGATGTGAAATCTGGCATTTCTTTTTGTTAATAGTTTGAAAATTGATTGGATATCCTTTTTTTGATTTGTCTTAAATCGTCTTACGTTTTGAAAGAAAGCTCCAAGTGAATATTTATCAATAATTTTGTTACTGTTTGTTATTTTCCTTTCGCAAAAATAGAAGCCGTATCAATTTGGAAAAAAAACACAAGAAATCCATTTGGTGTGTAGCAGTTACACACCATATGGATTTCTTGTTTTTCTTTTTAGATCAGCGAGAAACATATAAACTGGTAACTATTAGGCGTGTAAAAGATTTCATTGCTCTTTTTAGAAACCTTTAGAGAAGCAGTAGAAATGTTACATACAATGAATAGAAAGCAGCAGACATATTATATCGTATATATATTTTTCACACGATAAAAAAATGGTGTTTGACACAAGCTAATAAATTTCGAGACTTAATTGCATTCATATTTTATAATACAACTTCATATGTCTGAGCATATTTCTGGTTACAGAATTTAAATTGTTTATTTTTACAGCTTACAGACTTATTTTTTTAGAAGTGAATATATTTGAGATAATTTACTGACGTATGCAATTAACTAATACAAATTAACCCATAGAATTGAGTGAAGGAGATGGATTCATAATTTTACCTAGGGAATTTGCGCAGAAATGACTAACAAAACCAACTGGAATGTAACTCGGCCTCCGATGTCGAATCAAGTCATGTATTACAACACTTGCACACCCAAACATACAGCATCTTAAATTCTAAAGCGCTCGCCCACTGGATACTGACAAGGCTCAAAGTTGCATTCATTAAGTGCCAATACCAGAACCGATATGTCAATCTAATTTGGCTGTAAGTTAAAGCTTCACACCGACAATAAGAATTTGTGTTGAAAATGTGTAATATATATATATATATATATATATATATATATATATATATATATATATACACATAATTTTAACGATGAAATTTGAATGGAAAGCAAGAAACCGGAAGATCGTTCTACAAGCTAGAAATGCTGTAGAAGAAAATGTCAGCATCAACTTTAGTGGCATTCAGCAATTTCGACTTTAAAAGGAAGGGACCTGCTGCTGCACTTAAAGTCATAATGTCTAGATACCAATGTTAATATCTTATCAGAACAATTGCCATGAAAATATTTATAAAAAAGCGACAGTCAAGCTAAGTCGAGATGATAGGAACGTGACTGAAACAAAACACAAATCATAACCAAAAAACGTTGCAGACCCATCGTATTTCATCAAGAACCCTTAAATATACAAACACAAGTGGATGTAACCACAATATTTAAAGAAATAGGAGATTTATAAATTTGTACGATATATTTTGGAAAGTAAAAAAATGTCTAGAACGAGATGTTGAACAACATGCCGACTTTCACCTTCAATATGTTGTGAGTTTCATGAAACTCATTTAAGAGAAAACGTTTTCCTTGAAAACCTTTTAGTGGTAGAACACATGACATCTTTTGGTATTGATTCTTTGAGGAAACATGTGGTATATAAGTCGGAAAATTTTTTATTAAGTTGTAACTTTCCGTTACATTTTAATTTAGAACAGTATGTGCGTCGTTTTTAGTTCTGTATAGTAAGAAGAAAAATCTGGACTAAATTCGGAACTGCTGCTGTAGAGTCCACATCAAATGTTTTACTGGATGATGTTAAAGGTTTTGTACCCAGTTTGTGCTTACAAGTCATGATGTCTATAAGTGGACAACCCCATCTAAATACAGACTGGGCTCAACAGGACTAAAATTGATTTGACCGTTACTGTGAATTGGAATAAAAATTAAATAAAATGAATATTTTCATTGACACACACACACACACAGACAAATTTCCATTTATAAAAAAAAGTTAATACATATATATATATATATATATATATATATATATATATACATTTTTCCCCAAACAAGGCATTCCACTGCTACTATTGCACAGGGGTTTACATAGGGGAAGGTGGTGAGAAAGAGTGTTTAGATATAGGATATATCAGAAGGAGGGTGATTGACGGGTAAGTATGTAGATGGGAAGAGTGTTTAAGAGAATGGATGCAAGTTAGTGTGTTAAGAGGTGTCTATTGACCTTACATTTAAACGCCTGATTTTTGTAGCTGTCGTGGAAGCAAGTATGTGGAAGGGAATTCCACAAGTGGGAAGTGCGAAAAAAGAAGCTGTTTGAGTAGAAATTGCAGTTACATTTTATCGGTTTCACTGTAAAATGGTGGGATCTAGTTGCTAATCTAGTATCTCGTGCTAATCCGTACCCAGGGGGCACCAGTGATCTAAGTTCATCCGAGCGGAAGCTGTGAAAGTAGTTATAGAAGAGGCACGAGAAAGCCACGTCACGCCGGTGAGAGAGTGAATGCAGGCGGTCGGCCAAGTCGTCATCG